>JAJIZJ010000107.1:0-41096 GCA_022606455.1 Callitettix versicolor | reverse complement strand
TATACGGTTTATATTCAGTAATAACATGTGCGTTTGATTTTATTTTTCTTATATTCTCGAGACGTTAAATATCTTATATTTATATTTTCGAGACATTTTAAATATATATATATATATATATATAAAGAACATAATGCTTCTGCCTGCCAACAGTCCCAATGATTGTAACATTTTTTTTTTATTTTGAAGAATAGCCCATGTTACACGACAGAATAGTGAAGAAAAACAGGAATTACCTCTAAGCAAATCAACCTGAAGAGCGACTTGCAGTATTTTTGATATAAGCATGATTAATTTAAAATTATGTAGCTTATTCGTTAATTGCAAGAAAAAAAAGGTGTTTGTTGGTAACAATTCATTCGTTTACAAAATACATCTATTTTTGTGTGAAATAATTATAAACAAATTCATGTAAATAACAACACAAAACGTAACTATAAACAATTTATTCATATTTAATTAAAAATATATAGTTTACTGTGTAAGAAATAAATAAAAAAATAAAAATTACATTAGGTATTAATGGCTGCTTTAACAAGTACAGCACTATTATCGGTGATTGAAGATAAATTGTTGCTGACTGATGGTAGGTAAATATGTAACTGAAAGATCTTAGTTACAGCTGCTAAACTGAAGAGGGATGCTGTGACGGAACGACGCACGTTGACGAGAGGTCACCTTGAGTCCGCGCCAGTCTTGTCGTGACTGGTTTGAACGACATTGGAGTGGATGTATTCATTGTGAAGGAAATCGATGATACTTGCTTAAAACAAATACCTTATTAGTTAGTGTAATTTCAATTATATATAAATATAAGAATCACCTCAGGCTAGCGTATCATAAATCGCCGAACACTGAACTCACCTTAATGAAAGAAAACACACAGCCCATTTTTATTCACAGTTCATATTAAATTAGATATCATATTCGTAATTATATTTTAACCATTATTTAGGCTTAGGATACTTTCATATACAACATAAATAAACACATTTCCTTAATAAATGATCAATCTATAAGAGCAATAAAGGTCCAATAGTTTGTAGACGAATAAGAACAAAAATAGAGAAGAAGAAGAAGAAAACTCAACAATGTGGAAGCCGTTGTGAATTTACATTATTCTGGTACGAGCGTTTGAAGAGTGAAGTTCAGCATTAAAAAAAGAGAATTAAACATCAGTCAAGAAATAATTTAGCATCAATCAAACAGATTAAAGAACCAAGTTGTAACTGCACTACAGCATTCATTTTATTCAATATTAAACGAAATTCAGTTTAGAGAAAATAAAAAGTAGTATACCTGGTAACACTATTGCATGCTTTAAAAACTTGGTTACTTTTTTATACTAACTTCAAAATTCCATCAGTAGCTTTAATCATCAGACTGGGGGACATTATTAATCCTGAACGTTTACAGACTGTTTTAAATCCAACGTTGTGTACAACAGCCTAAATTTAAATTTATCATTTTATTTTGTTAAATCATCCGTAAATCACTTCAAATATTTCAGCAGCAAGGCACCCATCTATTCATTAATTGAAATGAAATGTTATTATAGTTTTAGAATTTAATTGTAATATTCTATACAATTATTGGCATATTTGTTTTGTTGTTTTAGTAACGATAAGTGTTTGTATGAATTTGAACACTGAACTCGAGATTTGTAATATTATAAAATAAAATAAATAAATAATTTTTGTAAATCATACACATGTTGATTGATTGTACGATTGATTTTATTGGTCGAATCTTCGATCGACTGGATCGAACTGGACTGGACTGGCTTGTAGTGAGAGCTGCATAACAGTTTTTATATAATGTTGAAATATATCTTTGTAGATCACACCTTTGGGAAAGTTTGTTTTAAAAAACAATTGAATAACACGTGTACTATGAGGTTATGATTGTCTATCTAAATGTTAAGCGAAGCTCACTAACTGGGTATTTAACATGTGTTGTGAATTTCTAGCATAAACCGGTTCAATAGGTGTATGTAAAAAAATTAAATTTCAATAAAAGTTTGTAAAAGTGTTACAATGAATTTTTCTTGAAAATTCCCTTTAATCAAGCCAGCGAAGCAGCTGCGTGCAATACGTCACAAATACTTCGACCATTACAAGAGCAGAGTATTTGTTCTTCGAACTGTTCTCGGTGAAACGTCACAACTACATTAATATGGCAGCTTGTCTGTTCTCCCTGTTCTTTGAAAGCTAATGAAATTCACCTTGCCTGCAGTTAAAAATGTTCTATGCAATATTTGTCAAAATATGACAAAACTTTTGTTTCATTGCTATATAATCATCTATAATGTTCTTCTTACAATTCGACAATTCTGCTCTGTTCTCTTTCCTGCTCCGCGCTCTCAAGAACCACTGCAAGTAAGACCTGCTCTTTCCATTTTAAAGATTAAACGGCGATTTGTGCTAGCCTTTGAAGATCTATACTGTGGTTTTAATAGGTATTTTGACAGCTTTATAAATGACCTATTTTGAATGTTGGTATGCTATATTGCTTTTTGAAATAACGTACTTTCTGGAAAGATTATGAATGTAAAGTTAAGGTTAAGGTTTGTAAGGTTCTTATGTTTAATTTTATACAATTTAATAATTTTTAGTACAGCGGCACGACAGGTATAAGTGTGATAGCAATAACATTGTTCCCAAATATTACGGTTACCGGTAGAGTGGCGTCAAAGCGCTGTCGCAGAGTGCTCTCTATGCTAATTACGAATACACTATAAGATCTACTGTTTCTGAACTACGAGTATTTTAATAATTAGAGAATTTCTGAAAATTAGATGGTAGAGTGGCTATCATGATAAAAGACCCAGACGTGGTGACCTCTGAGGGGTCGTTAAAAATTGTATGTACTTAAATTTTTATAAAAGTGTATTTACTGCATGTGTTTAAACGTTTCAACGATCCCAAGAGGATCGGCACTCATTAATATACATCTAACAAAATTAAATTATTAAAGTTATTAATAAAAAAATAGCGGCAAACACTTTTGCTTAAGGGCGCCATTTGAGTGAATTTTAAATGATTGCATAGAAAACGAGAAAGTTTGTGCAATGTTTTTGCACTATTTATTTAAAATCATTGTGAAAGGTACCGAATAGATTTAGGATTTCTGGGTCTCCCAGTAGCCTCCTCTATGGACATACTGCATCACGGCGCTGGGTAGGCAATATCGATACACACCGGAGAGAAGTGGTTTATTTTGTACTTGAATTACGAACTTGTCCAAATTTGTCGATATTTGTGACAAGTTTCAATAAAAACTAACTGAAATTGCGAACGTATGTATGTATGTATATATAAATAAATAAATAAATAAATTCTTTTTTTCTTGTTATTTTAAGGCGAGAGCACATTAAGGTTATTATCGCCTCCCTAAATGTAAGTGTGAGTGTAAAGTGTTAAAGTCGTAAGTGTAGTGTTGTAAGTGTGTGTGTTAGACTCGGGTACGGCGACGGACGTCTAAATCCTCTCAATAGATGCAGCTAGTCTGCACTCTGCAGTGGGGTATATATATATATATATATATATATATATATATATATATATATATATAGAGAGAGAGAGAGAGAGAGAGAGAGAGAGAGAGAAAGAGAGAGAGAGAGAGAGGGAGAGAGAGAGTAGCCTAGTTGATAGCGTACTAGGCTTTCACCGGCGTACTAGGAGGACCCGGTTTGATTCCCGGCCAGAGCTTGGCATTTTCATACGCTATGAATCATCCCATCGTCCGCATTAGCCCAAGTGTGCACAATATTTGGGCGTTAAACACAAAAAAACAATATATACAATATATATTTACCTGCGGGGTATATATATATATATATATATATATATATATATATATATAGAGAGAGAGAGAGAGAGAGAGAGAGAGAGAGAGAGATTTAAAAAGAGTGCTTTAGGATCAGTGTTTCCTGGATCTGGGTTTTCTATGACGGCGTTTCTGGTAACTCCAACGGGAAGTCGCAGTAAATATTTTGCCGTAAATGTAATTAAACATGGCTGTTCAGCGTAACACTTGTTTATTAACGTTAGTTAAATTCACCGAATTGAAACATAAATTTATTTGCAGAACATTGTTGGCACATTAGGATGAAATATTTCTTACATTTGCTTGTATACATCGCGTTGCCAACAATATCCAGGTACTTAATAACTTTAGCGTGGCAAAATTTGTAATAAAAACTTTATTACCGATTTTCTACTGGTTAATGACCTGTCGAAGTGGTCATCACTGTAACGCCCAGACCAGAAATTTGAAATGAGCGCCGATATGTAGATCAAAGATTTAAAATTTGCGTTAGCACGCGCACGTTCGCAATTTTAGTCCGTTTCGATTCGATCTTCGCAGAAAAATCGATTGCGGTAATGCTTAAACACATCCGTTAAGCAGAAAAATTTGTTTAACAATTTCAAAATATCCGCAATTAAAATTTTTTAAAAAATAATCAATTTTTATGTCTTAAATATTATTTAAAATTCGATTTCACCATTGTAATCAGCATTAAAAACAGCATAAATTGACAATTTCACTTTTGAAAATTGGATAGAGTTCGGATATTTAATTTCACGGTGATATGATTCGTTTTCGTATTTGAAAATTTTAAATGCTAATGTATGCAAATTTTAACGCTGATTACGATGGTGAAGTCGGATTTTAAAATATGATATTACACATTTCTTTGGAAATTCGCTTCTATCAGTTGCGACTAATATTGAATGAGAATGTTTTAATACATATATATTCTTTAATTTTGAAAAGTTTTTTTAGTGCTGAAAAACATTTTGTTTTAAACGATAATTTTAACACAATACTGTATATATTATTCACTTGTATTGGAAATTTTAATCTGGCTGTTTTAATTTTTTTTAAAAATTAATTGTACAACTACTGAGCAAAGTAGTGATTTTTTAAACGAAAAAAGTATTTACGCTCGAGGCTTGTCGTGTGTGAAAATAGACACTTTGCACACGAATTGCATATAAAAGTGTTTGATATTAAAGTAATATTAAATTACAGCAATATTTAAAATTAAATATTAAAGTAATATTTAAATAATACTATACAATACAATACTACTATACTATATAATATTACTATACAATATTACTATACAATTAAATATTACAGTAATATTTAAAATTGTTAATCCAGTAATACAGTATACATGAACGGTTCAAACACAACTTGAGGTTATATTTTCTAATGTTCACAGTGAATTAATTCTACAGAAACACTGAGGGTACACGGCAACTTAAAATTTACGCAATGTTGCCAACTGAAATTCAGAAAATAAAAAATTATCCTTAGTCATTCGCAAGTGTACTTAAATTAATTTGTACAAAATTTATTTAAACTTGTTTATTATTCATGCGTGTTTAAAACTTAATAATGTAGTTCACTAACAAAATTTACTATAAACGTTAATTAATATGATACGCATTGCAGTAAACTTGTAAAAATAAGACGAGTTTTTAAAAATTAAATTTTATTCAATTGCCTTTGAGCTGTGTGGAACAATAACACTGTGAGGAAAGTTCAAGTTGCTCATTATTTTTGGGTTAAGAAAACAGTAATGTCGCTCACTGTTGTAAGAAAGAATTATTTCCGTAATAGGTTTGACAAATTTGTTGCATAACAAAATTCGTTTGTCAGTTATACAATTTCGGTAATTAAAAAAATAGTATTTTTGAAAATTCGATTTCAAAATAATTATCAGTTAATATAAATTAACATTTTCAAATTTACTTTCATTTTATCGTTACATTTTTATATTTTCAACGAAATCTTATATTAATAATTATCGCAGATTTTAAAGATGTTTTCGAAACAAAGTTTAATTATCTCAAATTATTACATTTTACATCTAACCGAACAGTTTAGGCTCACAATCCTCAATGCCGCACTAAAGCTCATTGAATGTTATGATTAGGTAATGTACAATGACGGTGCTAAACGAAGATAAACTAATTCCGATAGGTAAGCGTTTTCCACTGCGATAAATCGAAAATCACAGGCACACAGTAGATAACCAGAACTGTCAATAGTCGATATTAGGCTAACAGTCTGCCGGCGGTTTGCGGTCAAACAGAATTAACGTATCTCGATTAGGGAATTCCATTTCATTTATTAGCTCATAATAGAAAGGTCGCTCAGTTATAATGCGATAATTGTATGACATATTTTATCGATTGTTTTACTTTTAATTTGTTTAGATTTGAGGGTGAAAAATAGTGCAGTACATATTATATATTATATGAAGAATAATACGTCACGCAACTGTTTTGCTGACTTGATGGAAGCAAATATTGCACAATTTATTATTTTCTATATAGTATTTCTAATTTCTTTGTTTTCAAAATTGTGATTTCTACATAATAATCAGATTTAAAACTTGCATAGGTTAAAAGTAGTAGTTCACTTTAAAAAAATACGAACATAAAACCTGATCGCTCTCAAATTTATTTTCATAATTTGGACGGATTTTTGGAAATTCGAATCGCTAATTTATGCGGTTTTTATCGCTGATTACAACGATGAAATCATATTTTAATATTAGTTAAAGATATTTTGATTTTTTAAAGATTTTAAGTAGCCATTTGGGAGTTTTTAAACTGATTGTGCTGGTTAAAAAACTTTTATGAGATACTAGTCAAAATCAAAATTTTGCAAAGTTTTTTTTCAAATCGGACAACAATTGTGAACGTTAGAGTACTCTCTCTCCTCTCTCTCTCTCTCTCTCTCTCTCTCTCTCTCTCTCTCTCTCTCTCTCTCTCTCTCTCCTTCTCAAAATTGCTGCTCCAATAATTCATTTTCCAAAGGATATCCGCCAGTAATTATAATACCTCAGATTCCTACAAGCCTGTTTTATTTGTTGTCTATATTTACAAGGCATAGAAGTTTCAATGAAATTGTGTTTTATATTTAAGGGGCGTAGGCGAAATCAAGGACCCTTATGAAATCACGCGCATATTTACCGTCTGTCTGTACGTAACGAAACTCTAATTCGTATACAATGTGAACAATCAATATAAAATTTTGCGAAAATGGTCTTTGTAGCGGACATGACCTAAGAATGTAGCCGTTAAGGACAGTAAATATTTTAGGGATTCTTAAGGGGTAAAAACTTAAGGGTAAAATATTATTATTTTTTAATTTATGGGTAGTTACTCATTTGAAACTAGAATTTATAATGATTTCGAATTGATAAATGTTTTGCTCATAAAAAGTTTATATTAGAACAGTTGAGTTTGTCCTTCAATAATTCAAGTGTCGCACATTTCCCATTCTAATTTCGACAAGTTTAATCAATGTCTTCTATCAAGTGTACAAAAGTGTACAAGTGTATCCCGTGGGCTTCTTGATGATGCAAGTTTAGTAAGTAGTCTTATTGTCTTTGTTTAACCTTGAGGAAACACAATTCTGATGTCGGAACTCACGAAAATGATGAAGTGGAGGTAGTTCCAATCTCTTTGACCTTGCAAAAACAAAATTTTGATGTTGCCACTCTCTAAAATAATGCGTTTGAGTGCTAGGTTTAAACAAAAATGGCTGCTAACGCAAACTATTTTCTGAGTTTATCTAAATAACCCTTGGGATTATACAAAACCTTTTATTCAAAACATATTAGTACGTAAATTCTACACAAAAAAGATTATTACAAATATTTATGTAGGGCTAACTGTTTTTCCAATATGTTTACTTTTATGGTTAAAAAATGAATAAATATGATTTTGTCTAAGTATTTGAATATTTAAATATTGAATATGAGAAAAAATCTCGAAAAATTTATAAACCTAGTTTAGATAAGAAAATATTCTTAGTTTTTCATATATGTTGATAGTTTACATATTTTTGTAATCTATCGATATAAACAAATGGTTCTTTTAAACAATTAACCAACAACATTAGAAGTGTGTTTTTTACTCGACGTTTTGGAGTGCGGGTAAAATTAATAAATAAGATACAAAAGTAAATTAATGTTTGGGCATCACGTGATTTTGAAAAATAGCACTTAAATCATAAACTACAAGTAGTATAGTGTAGAAGATACTGAAGTCAGCTGATCCATTTTTACTGTGTGACGTTTACATTTAAAACATGGCGACTAAGTGTTGTTTATTTTATTGGATTTAAACTTTTGACATTCAGAATATCTATTAAGTACACAATTTTTGGAAAGTACTTCATATAATTACTACAAAATAGCAGCCCACTACAAATAATGTACTATGTTACACTTTAAAATTTATGTTAAAATACAAAGAATAATATATATACATTTGTTTTATATTATATATATATAATATAAACAATATATATAACAATATGGCTGTTACCATAATCTGTTATAATATATATATATATATATATATATATATATATATATATATATATATATATAGAGAGAGAGAGAGAGAGAGAGAGAGAGAGAGAGAGAGAGAGAGTATAATATATATTTAAACAAAAATATAGATATTTATGATGAATTACCTAATTTATAAATCTGTCCAAAGACTTTAAATGTCGGTTATAATCTTATATGCAAAAAACAATTTAGAAAATTGTAAATAAATAAAATGTAACCTAAAATGTTTTTCAGTAAAGTCATGCTTATTGTAAGTTACTGCTTAAAAAATTAGCCAAAAATAATAAGACAAAATATTTGACTAATATTTTGCTTTAGTAAATTTAGATTGTAAATCGTTATTTATCTTTTGTGTTTATGGAGTTATACGAATAAAATAATAAATGTGTAGATCGGGATAATAATTCAGAATAGTTAAAAAAGCTTAAAATTTTGACGTTAACAGCTGACTTATGAATTGAATTGATAATTTACATCAGTTAAGTGTAAGTCATAGATAGACCACTGAAATTGTGATTTATGTAAAGAGCAATGAAACGCAGAAGGCCGTTGATATTGTCACAATCGAAAAAAGCCAAGTATTGGCAGAATAATTTAGTTAAGCTTTGAATAGATTACAAAATGTGTAGTAAGGAAGAGAATAGAGTATAAAAAAAATTTTATTTATCAAGAAATATAATATTGTAACGAGTAATATTAAGATTAAAATTAAGCCTAAAATTAAATACGGTATTTAGGCAGTGTAATTTTTTTAAATAGTGATTTTTAAATAATAAAAATATTGCTATTTTTTTATTACGTACTTTATTATTTGATCTAAAGATATTCACCGCTGAAAATATTTTGTCTTACGATTTTAGGCTACTTACGAATTTATCTTACTATTTTACTGAAATATATTTTGACGTCATTGCTGTTTACTTTGTATGGAGGAGCATGCTAGATTTACTACTCCAAAGTCACTACTTTGCTAGTTCTATAGTAAGAACTGTTAAAATGGCTGCCGTTATTTGTGAACTTTTGCGATTTGCCTCTTTTTGTCAGCCAGGTTGGGATTACGGTCGTATTGTTGATTCTCTTATAAATCGCGGCATCTTTAAAGGACCATATTCGTGTTCGAAATGCGGCAATAATTGTAAAATTATTAAGGAAATATTAACGTTTCGTTGCAACCTGCATGTTTTATATACGTGCAAGAAAAATGCTACGTTTTGTCACAAGGCCGCATTAATTAGGTTCTTAAGACTTTTTTAAAAAAAGTTTTTTTATCGTTTTAGCTACTTTCGCTCGGTAGCAATTTCTAGGTTATGCTGGTCACTTTTATTTTCGATTTTTTTTTGTCCTTCCTTTACTTCCCGCTTTTTGTATTTTGTATTATTGCTTCTCAGGATGTGATACAGCGTTTTGGAGTAAAAATTAATGAAAAAGTTACACGGCATATTTACAGGAAATATAAAATATTTAAAATAATATTCAGTTGAAGAATAGTGAAAACCGAAGGTAACATTAAACTAGCTTACAAAAAAAAGTAATATGAACTGTATATTTTATTATTGCAACATAGTGCTGGACCACATGTTTAAATAATTAAGATTAACCTATTTCCTTCCGTCTAGTGCTGTTTTAACTCTCCTCGTAAAGGCTACCGCGGTTTCAAAACCACAAATGTCTCATCTTCAGACATAGTACAGATGGTCAAATCCCGCTGTCGGGGTCGTTACAAAATTAACAAAACATTGCAAACACACGTCACAACATTAAATACAAATACACGATTTTTAAAATGCTCAACGATAAGATTTGGTTTGACCAAAACACTAGTTGCACGGTAGTGTTAGGGCAAACCAAATCGTATCGTTCTGCGTTTTAATAAACATCAAAAAAGAGGAATTTGACTATTTGCATTAAGGCCTGAAGATGAAACAATGAAGTTTCAAAGACCGCGGTAACCTTTACGAGGTGAGTTAAAATACCACTACTCACATGATGCGAACAATTCCATAGAATTTTTCTAAATCGTTATTATACAATAAATTTTAAATTAATCTTTAGAAGAACTATATATTATTTATTTTGTTATATTTATTATTACAACTTGTTAAGATGGAAAAATTCGTGATAAATATACAATATCAATCAATAAATAATGTAAATAAAATGCATAAATGTACATTAATCATTCGGATGACGTTGATGATGATGAAGAGGAAGAAGAAGATGATTTTATCGTATTTTTGAAAAACAAACTATTATAAAGAGGGGACAGTTTATTTGTCGTCTTTAATTGATTGTTGTAAATGTAACCGTTCAGGCTGAGTATCTTCTTCGGCACAAGCCTGTCTGTAGTGGTAGCTTCTTCGCTGTGCTTGAAGATGTTCATGATGCTCTCTTTCAAACGTGCCAACTTGCCGATGCCAGAACGTGTGTCGTTTGCCGGCTGGCTTGTTTCCTCTATTAGCGCTCGGCCTGAGCCTTCGTATTCCTCGTTCTGATTTCCTAGCTCTATCGCGTGCACGCATCTCGCTACCGGCTCGTTGACGTCGCACTCCAGACTGGCGCAACAGTCGTTCACGCCGCCACACTAACACAAACAACTCTGCATAATTAACTGATACAGCTATGTAAGATTTGTAAATTAAAACACAACATTAATCCACGACAGAACTTTATTACTCACCTTTAAAGGTCATTTACAAGTGATACACTGAGCTAAACCTGAACAAAAACTAGGCCATCAGGATATAAGAGAGGGAAAAGAAGGGCTAAGGCATGAACTGGTAGCTCTTAAACAGGTAGGAAACATGTGTTTAAGTGTTCTTACCCTATATAGACCATTTAAAACCTTAACTTAAATTTTATTTTTAAAAAAACAACCTTATCATCGAAATAAACTTTAATAATTTCATTATTTTATTGAAAATACAAAAATAAACATTTGAACTATCAGGATTCTTCCTCATTGAAATTTCAAAATGCCAATTCATGCAAATTTTTTCGTTGATTAATATGGTTAAATCATACTTTCTAAAATATCAATTTTTTATTTATTTATTACAATCTTAATCTTACAGATTAAATGAGTAATACATATAATTGATCTATAACATGTATTGGACTTAGTGAACTAAATCATGCGGCTTATGACGCTTAAGTCGTCTGTTGTCCAATTCCACATCTAAGAGTTGGATGGCTTCGACGTTCGAATGTTGATGTAGTCTCTTCTCGTGCCTAGAGGCGCAGTCTTGCATTATCTCCTTTACATACTTCAAGTCTAGGTCCGCATGAAGGTCATCATTCTTCTGGTACCATCTTGCATTTGTGATTGCACGAATAATAAGATTTTGTACTCGCTGGATAATCTGTTGATATGAAGGTTTTGTACACCCCCAAAGTTCAACAACATATGTCCAAATAGGCTTAATTACTAATATGTACAATAATCTCTTGTGGTACAAGGCCAACTGAGATTTTCGTCCCATCAGTCAATACAAATCACGCATTTTTTGTTTGATTTGTTCTGCTTTTTTACATACATGATGCTTCCACGTAAGGCGTTCATCAAGATGCATTCCAAGATATTTAGCAGATTTAATCTGTGGAATTCGTTTATTATCAAGATACACCCCATAACTTGGATCTGTGTACCGCAATGAAAATGTCATTTGAGTAGACTTTCGTTTGTTTAATTTTCCAGTCTTCTGTGCACTGTTTTATGTGATTTAATGCTGACTGAAGATTTATTGTCGCTTCAGCTTGGGATTTACTTACAGCCACTATCACACCGGCAAATAAAATATTTAATGTAAAACATTATTAGCTTTTCGGAATATCCGCCATTTTTTAAAAATCCTTCGGGCATCAATATATTCGTGTTCCAATGTCTTTAGTTTTTGGAAATTCGTTTCCGTCAGATTATTTTGTCGTCTTTTTGTTTCAAAATAAAAAAAATATTTGTGTCACACAGCTGTCTTGCTGAAGCGAATTTCCCAAAAGTAATTAAGTAATGATTGTTTTATTTTAAACTTGTTAAAAATATAATTTCACCATCAAAATGAACGTTAAAATATGCTATATTATTTATTCAAATTAAATTAAAAATTCCAATTTTTTAATGTTTTAAGACAAAAAGGGAAATAAAATTGATCAGAAAGTCAGATATTTTGTTATGTTTTAGAAGAGAAATAGTTTCCTTTAAATATTTTCTTGGTTGTAAAAATATAATAATTATAAACCATTTTAATATCTAATTACGAAGTGCGAAGAAAATATGGTAAACGTTATAAAGTCAATTCTGAAATTTTGATGGTTCTTTGAGCAAAAAGCTGTTTTTACTTAGATCTGTCCCTTTGATTATTTGCACAATTTAACTAACAGATATTTGAGGAAATGTTTTATGTAGGTCTGATTGTCTATTGAGGCATTTTTTTTAATGAAGAAGTTAATCTTTCTCAAAAACGACTCTAAACATTTCGGTCAACTTTTTAATTACCCAAACAAAATGTATGGGTCGCTATAAATAAAAAATGACCGGATCGTAAGCTATCGACAAAAATCCCTGAAGTAATTGGCAGTTTCTCAAAATAAGTTCATCACATTTTGTTAAAATTTTGTTCGAAATAAGAAGAATAATTGGGAATAGGTTTCGAACAATGATTTTTTGTTTTTAAAATTTGATACACTGGCTTGTAGATTTCATACGTAAATGGTATTTCCTTTTTTTTACAATAATTTCGAACCTGATTTTTGGGGAAATAATTATTGAACGTAAGAGAAATTGTGTCATTGTTTCCAAACCATTGTATTTGAGAAGATTATTACCAGCTGCTCTTAAAATTTTAAGATTATGAAAAACTGATTATTGTAATTTCAATTATAGGTTATTTAGTTGATGTAACAAAATTAGGAAACCCTGAATTTATAATAGCCTTAAAATAAAAACTAACATTTAACTTTTAAAATCTTACAAGATATTAAGAAAGTTGTTTCGGATACTTACTGTGGAAATTTCAATGCACATACTGTCTGGTAACAACGACAACAACACTACTGACCAGTGATGTAAACCTATGATTCGTAGAAACTACTCGACTAGTTGGTGTTCACTTTCCTGGAACACTGGGAGATGTGTACACAATAAGGAAAATTAAGAACTAATCACTGATAAAAGGGGCAACACTGCCAGCTGCCACAAAGATATTTTAATAGTAAGTTAACGCGACATTGCTGCCATAATGTTATTGTAATAAAATAATATACATCTGCTCTCATATTGTTACTTCAGTGAAAAGCTGCAATAATGATACTGATACAGTTACTTTTTTATTTCCAAGTTTTATCGAAATTTAACATCGCTAAGGTGTTATAAATTCTTTAAAACCATAAATTATTGCAAATTGTTTCGAATATAGAAACATTCCTGGAAACATGTGTCACTGAAGTTTTAGGATTCCTTTTGAAACTATTTTTTTTTAATTTTCGTAACTGTTATATGCGGTTTATTTTTTATACAAAGAAATATACAGACAATCCGTTGACATCTAGAACTCGTGAAAATACCGGATTTTAAAATAAAGCAGGCTGCTATTTTGTCTAGAATACGTGTATGAGTGTTTAAGGTAGTTAAAACCCTATACTAACTAGTGATGCGCGGTTACAAGATGTTTTAGTCGATTTTTTCGATTGTAAAAACATCTCGATGTATTGAACTCGTCAGTCGTCACTTGACCATTGTTTCTCTATCCGAGTTCGCTAACTCGCCTAGTCCTCTTGTTTTTAGAGAAACGATATCTCTGAAAATAAAGTAAAGTGTGTTAATAGTTGATTTTTTTTTAGTTCGTGCTAAATATGGTATTTGAAACTTCATTATTAATATTTTTCAATACAGTATATGTTTTTATTCTATTTTAAAAAATGTAGTACTTTTATTGTCAGATATAGTAAATTTTCAGAGGGAAATTTAGGTCAAAGTTATTTCCCCACGGTGGATAAACTGATTAGATTAATTAATTAATACCGCCAAATTAATTGGTAAAGATAATAGTTAGGAAAAGTATTACTGGACCAACATTATTGAACATTTCCTGCTCTCTCCTAATGAATAACGTTATGATGGGTCTTGCCTTTCAGCCAGTATTGCAGTAAATAGCTAACAATATTATAGCCATCGTTAAATCAGAGGCAGCCATCTTGAAACGGAAGTGAATGGGGAGATAATTGCACATTCGTCTTTCAGTCTTTATACGATATTCTAAAAAGTTTCTTTATTTCTTAATATATTAAGTACATATAAGGAACGCTTTACCTAAATAAACATTCAATTACAAATGAACTGAGGATGAATTGAAAAAATGTTGACAGTTGAAATGCCGTGCGTGCTATGTCTGAAAATAATCTACTATTGCAACGTAAATATACAAAAACCGGTTTCTATTTGCTCTATTGTTTAGTCGACAAAGATACTGTGTTTTCTCTTTCTTGTGTTGCAGTTAACACAGAAAGAGAAAAGTTAACCAACATAAAATATGTAATTGCTTAACCCCGTTCTCACCCTCGGTATAAGCATTACAAAGTGCACAAACGTACATATGAACATACGGACAAAATTTTGTGTACATACAAAGTTGAGGTCCAGATAATGTGACGGGTTTCGGAATCCTCAGATGTCTTCTTTACCTTTTCTCCAGAATACCTACATAGGAACTGCGAATATACAATAATTAGGTTTTATTGGATGCGTCACTATTAAATTTGCTCGACAACTTGTTTTGGAAATAAAAATGTTGTCAGTTGTCGCAGCACTCCCATATAAAATGTTATTGTTTTCACCCACTTTTCACTAGCCCGTGCTAAGTATAAGTAATAATAGCCTGTTCCTTGTCATTTTTATTTCAAGATATATGATACTGAACTAGGGTTCTTAGTGACCTGCAAACTAAGGGCCATCCTAAAGTTTCTTTTTCGTAAAACGTCTGCAATGATAATAAATATATGTATGCGCGCGTGTGTTTGTATATATCCAATCGGACAATTATTGCGATAGTGAGAGTGCCCATAATAAACAAAACATAATTTACCATTTTTGAGTAATTACTTAAATAACTGTAATGAAAATATAATGAGACGTGCACAAAAATTACTGTACAAAGCACTACAAGTATTGTATATTTTTAATTTTTTGAGTTTTGATCTACTTATTAGTAGAAGATCTTATTAATAAGATAATAAGCTATCTTATTAGATAACTTTTATGATTTCAAATCCAAAATGCAACACTGTGCTCTCTTGTAATTTAGCCATAAATTACTTAATTGAATTTTATGGCTTAAAGCGCTGTACAGAACAAATTATTTTTTACATTTTTTTATGTTTTCAAAACTGAGTTCACTTATAAACTTTGCCAATATTCATATTATACAAATATAAAATATAGTATAGCACAAAAGTTTAAATAATTTTTGCTATACAAGTGATTTATAATCAACTGATAACTTAAACACAAATATTACAGAAATAATGTCAGACTCTTACAAGACAACCATATCTGTGGACTCTGTCGGCCATAATGAATCAATTCCCTAAGACTAGCATATTAATTGTAAACAATAAATTGAAATCAGCAACACTCAGAAATTAATTAATATTATTGCAGCTATTTATTTAGTTTGCTAGAAGAATAAGAAGTAATTATTCTTATTCATCATGATCTAAATTAATCACGTAAATATGTTTCTTTTAATCATTTCTATTTTAATGATAGAGATGTTTACTCTTAATTTTAATAATTTTATTAAGGTTAATATAATTTTATTTACCACACTTGGCTGATGGCAAGTTTAGAAGTAGTAAGTCTTTTGTGTAAGAGGCTTTAATGTCTTTATGTCTACAGAGTCTCATCTTAATTTTGGATTTTTTATAGGGAAGTTGAATATTACAAAATTACTACGACAAAAGGTTATTTTTCATAACAATCCTGTAAAATGTTTCTTAAGTCCCCGGAAATTTAAACCGTAATAATTACACGAAATAAAATTTCTTTTTAGACAAGATCAAGATTCCCTCGGCTTAATTCTAAACCTGATTGCAAACCTAATTACTACACTACTGTTGTCAGCTAAGTTGGCGTCGTTAAATTTGTACCTAAAGATATACTAAAGACGTACTTTTGTTTAGTACGTCGTATTAATTCAAATTTTTTTAAAATTCGAAGACGTAAAATATTTGACATAATTAAAAAAATATATTATATGAGAGAAAATAATAATAGCTGTCCATATTTCAAAACATTCCGGTAAAATACTCAAAAAATCTCAGAAGCAGATCATTGTCCGTTCTTTCGTACGAAACGATGAACTTTGACGTTTTATAAGTTCGTTTTAAAGTTGTTCACATCAGAGTTGGTGCTGAACAGGGGGGGGGAGAAGCCTGCCTTCACCCTCACTCTGTGCGTGCATCACAAACACATCTCTTGTTTTTAGTTGACCAAACTCTTATAAGGGGCACCACAGTACTACTATCTAATAAACTATAGTTAATCTGTCTGCCGCAAGGTGGCACCAGCAGCGAATACGTACATCTTTACCATAAGGGCTGTGGCTGTCCAAATATGTATATATTCAATTTCTTCAACTAATCTCTTGCTTTTAGTTGACCAAAACTCTACTGGGGGTCACCACTGTACTACTACTAATTCAACTATAGTTCAACTCTGTGCCGCAAGATACAGCCCAACAGCGACACGCACGTCTTTCCCTTTAGGATTATCGTTGTAGTTCGTACATCTATATTCAATGACAATGACTGTATGCAAATGTTGAGTGTACGTAGTTTTAAGAATACGCGTTATTCATCCATTAAATTATCAAGTAAAGTTTTTGCGTAATATTGTGTACTACAAGGTCTACTGCTTGTATACTGAACAAGCTATTCAATTTTACCGAGTTTACCATCCTTATCCTTGCGTCGCTACAGACCAGCATTATTAATTCGACGTCATGCAACGTCTAGATTTATTGGATATTCTATTTTTAATCAAATAACATAATAATTTTTTACAAGCAGTCTCTATATACATTGTTTTACTTAATATATCATTTAAATAAATGTTTTAGGGTGTCTGAAAATGTTATCAAAATAGATTATATTAAACATTTATTTTTCTTAAGTGTAGAAAATTCTCCTGCTTTAGAAACTAGTTAAATTAATTTGACTTTTAACGAAATTAAATTAAAAGTCGCCCTACTTCTTCAGAATAACATGAAAATTGACTAAAATAATTCTTCCAGATTTTCTACACTTTTTAATCCCCACGTTTTAATATTTTTTCTCATAAATATGGTGTTTGAATGTGCTTAACTATTCCAAATTGGATCAGTGGAGAGTAGTTTTATAGGACGGGCGATATTAAGATATTTCAGAATTAATTTATGTCTTTATTTAAGTACGCTTGTCAATAGAAGTCCATTTTAATCAAATGTAACGTTAACAAGTCCTGAAGTATTAAAACTTAAAAAATATATAAATATTATACCAAAATAAGTAAAATGAAACTTTGTGAAGCATAATTCAAAAATAATATAAAACAACAAACATAAATATAACAAAAATCCAAATATCAAACACTACACAACAGATCAAATGTGAACATTCTCAAACAGCTGACTTTTTTCAGCCCAATAATAATTAAAATCAATATAGTGGCACAACCTAGAGGCTAAACTAGTAAGTACAAACATGTAGTAAACTACATTGAGTTTTAAAAGATTAAAATGGAAATAGAGCCTATACAGAGAATAAAATTACAACATTGTTGCTAAACAACACTGGGTCCGAAAGGGTTACTACTTGAATTCTAAATAATTAAGTTGAACTGGGTACGAAGTATTGTGGTGTTCAATATAATTTAAACATTTATTATTCACACCTACCAATATGTAATAAACGTAAAAAACGTCACTGTTATACAATTAGCCTAACACTTGAATACTAAATAATGTAGTTGGGCTGGGTAAGTAGTATGATGGCTACAAAATAATTTAAACATATATTATTTACACCTACCAATATGTAATAAAAGTATAAAAAGATTTTTTTAACATTAATGTATATTAATATCAAGGTTTGGACCATTTTTAAAGAGGATTTACCTCATACAGTATTATCATCTAGTTTTGGACCATTGTCTAGGTGGATTTATATCAAGGTGTATTAACATCGAGATTGTATTAACATCACATACTAATATGTATTAAACGTATAAAACATCGCCGTTTAACAATTAACATTTGAATACTAAATAATGGATTTGGGCTGGGTAAGTAGTATGATGGCGTAAAATAATTTAAACATTTATTATTCACACCTACCAATATGTAATAAACGTATAAAACATCGCCGTTATATAATTTACACATCAATACCAAATAATTATGTTGGACTGGGTAAGTAGTATGATGGCGTGTAAAATAATTTAAACAAGTATTATTCTAACCTACCAATGCATAATAAACGTATAAAACAAGGCTGTTATACAATTAACACTTTAATACTAAATAATTATGTTGGTCTGGGTAAGTAGTATGATGGCGTTTAAAATAATTTAAATAACTATTATTCACACTTACCAATATGTAATAAACGTATAAAAAGATTTCTTTAACATTAATGTTTGTTAACATCAAGGTTTGGACCATTTTCAAAGTGGATTTACCTCATGGTGTAATAACATCTAGTTTTGGACCATTGTCTAGGTGGATTTATATCAAGGCGTATTAACATCGAGATTGTATTAACATCACCTACTAATGCGTAATAAACGTATAAAACATCGCCGTTTTACAATTAACACTAGAATACTAAATAATTAAGTTTGGCTGGGTAAGTAGTATGATGGCGTTAAAAATAATTTAAACATTTATTATTCACACCTACAAATATATAAGAAACGTATAAAACATCGCCGTTTAACAATTAACATTTGAATACTAAATAATGGATTTGGGCTGGTTAAGTAGTATGATGGCGTAAAATAATTGAAACATTTATTGTTCACACCTACCAATATGTAATAAACGTATAAAACATCGCCGTTATACAATTAACACTTGAATACTAAATAATTATGTTGGACTGGGTAAGTAGTATGATGGCGTTTAAAATAATTTAAACAAGTATTATTCAAACCTAACAATGCATAATAAACGTATAAAACATGGCTGTTATACAATTAATACTTGAATACTAAATAATTATGTTGGTCTGGGTAAGTAGTATGATGGCGTTTAAAATAATTTAAATAACTATTATTCACACTTACAAATATGTAATAAACGTATAAAAAGATTTCTTTAATATTAATGTTTGTTAACATCAAGGTTTGGACCATTTTCAAAGTGGATTTACCTCATGGTGTAATAACATCTAGTTTTGGGGAGGTGGATTTATATCAAGGTGTATTAACATCGAGATTGTATTAACATCACCTACTAATGCGTAATAAACGTATAAAACATCGCCGTTTTACAATTAACACTAGAATACTAAATAATTAAGTTGGGCTGGGTAAAAATATGATGGCGTTAAACATAATTTCAACATTTATTATTCACACCTACAAATATATAAGAAACGTATAAAACATCGCTGTTATACAATTAACACTAGAATACTAAATAATTAAGTTGGGATGGGTAAGTAGTATGACGGCGTTAAAAATAATTTAAACATTTATTATTCACACCTACAAATATATAAGAAACGTATAAAACATCGCCGTTTTACAATTAACACTAGAATACTAAATAATTAAGTTGGGCTGGTTAAGTAGTATGATGCGTTAAAAATAATTTAAACTTTTATTATTCACACCTACAAATATTTAAGAAACGTATAAAAAATCGCTGTTATACAATTAACACTTGAATACTAAATAATTATGTTGGCCTGGGTAAGTAGTATAATGGCGTTTAAAATAATTTAATTCACACCTACGAATATATAATCAGCGTATAAACAGATTTTTTTACATTTATGTATATTACATAGTTTGGTCCATCTTCTAAATGTGTATTAGACCATCGTCTATTTGGACTATTTTCTAATCGCTGTTTGGACCATATTCTAAAAGTGTAAATACATTGACGTTTGGACCATCGTCTTTTTGGACTATTTTCTAATCGATGTTTGGACCATTTTCTAAAAGGATATTTACATTGAGGTTTGGACCATCGTCTTTTTGGACTATTTTCTAATCGATGTTTGGACCATTTTCTAAAAGTGTAAATACATTGACGTTTGGACCATCGTCTTTTGGACTATTTTCTAATCGATGTTTGGACCATTTTCTAAAAGGATATTTACATTGAGGTTTGGACCATCGTCTTTTTGGACTATTTTCTAATCGATGTTTGGACCATTTTCTAAAAGTGTAAATACATTGACGTTTGGACCATCGTCTTTTTGGACTATTTTCTAATCGATGTTTGGACCATTTTCTAAAAGGATATTTACATTGACGTTTGGACCATCGTCTATTTGGACTATTTTCTAATCGATGTTTGGACCATTTTCTAAAAGGATATTTACATTGACGTTTGGACCATCGTCTTTTTGGACTATTTTCTAATCGATGTTTGGACCATTTTCTAAAAGTGTAAATACATTGACGTTTGGACCATCGTCTTTTGGACTATTTTCTAATCGATGTTTGGACCATTTTCTAAAAGGATATTTACATTGAGGTTTGGACCATCGTCTTTTGGACTATTTTCTAATCGATGTTTGGACCATTTTCTAAAAGGATATTTACATTGAGGTTTGGACCATCGTCTTTTTGGACTATTTTCTAATCGATGTTTGGACCATTTTCTAAAAGTGTAAATACATTGACGTTTGGACCATCGTCTTTTTGGACTATTTTCTAATCGATGTTTGGAACATTTTCTAAAAGGATATTTACATTGAGGTTTGGACCATCGTCTTTTGGACTATTTTCTAATCGCTGTTTGGACCATTTTCTAAAAGTGTAAATACATTGACGTTTGGACCATCGTCTTTTTGGACTATTTTCTAATCGATGTTTGGACCATATTCTAAAAGTGTAAATACATTGACGTTTGGACCATCGTCTTTTTGGACTATTTTCTAATCGATGTTTGGACCATATTCTAAAAGTATAAATACATTGAGGTTTGGACCATCGTCTTTTTGGACTATTTTCTAATCGATGTTTGGACCATTTTCTAAAAGGATATTTACATTGAGGTTTGGACCATCGTCTATTTGGACTATTTTCTAATCGCTGTTTGGACCATTTTCTAAAAGGGTAAATACATTGACGTTTGGACCATCGTCTTTTTGGACTATTTTCTAATCGAAGTTTGGACCTTTTTCTAAAAGGATATTTACATTGAAGTTTGGACCATCGTCTATTTGGACTATTTTCTAATCGAAGTTTGGACCTTTTTCTAAAGGATATTTACATTGAGGTTTGGACCATCGTCTTTTTGGACTATTTTCTAATCGCTGTTTGGACCATTTTCTAAAAGTGTAAATACATTGACGTTTGGACCATCGTCTTTTTGGACTATTTTCTAATCGATTTTTGGACCATATTCTAAAAGTGTAAATACCTTGACGTTTGGACCATCGTCTTTTTGGACTATTTTCTAATCGATGTTTGGACCATTTTCTAAAAGGATATTTACATTCAGGTTTGGACCATCGTCTATTTGAACTATTTTCTAATCGATGTTTGAACCATTTTCTAAAAGTGTAAATACATTGACGTTTGGACCATCGTCTTTTTGGACTATTTTCTAATCGCTGTTTGGACCATATTCTAAAAGGATATTTACATTGAGGTTTGGACCATCGTCTTTTTGGACTATTTTCTAATCGATGCTTGGACCATATTCTAAAAGTGTAAATACATTGACGTTTGGACCATCGTCTTTTTGGACTATTTTCTAATCGATGTTTGGACCATATTCTAAAAGTGTAAATACAATTACGTTTGGATTATCGTCTTTTTGGACTATTTTCTAATCGATGTTTGAACCATTTTCTAAAAGGATATTTACATTGAGGTTTGGACCATCGTCTTTTTGGACTATTTTCTAATCGATGTTTGGACCATATTCTAAAAGTATAAATACATTGAGGTTTGGACCATCGTCTTTTTGGACTATTTTCTAATCGATGTTTGGACCATTTTCTAAAAGGATATTTACATTGAGGTTTGGACCATCGTCTTTTTGGACTATTTTCTAATCGAAGTTTGGACCATTTTCTAAAAGGATATTTACATTGAAGTTTGGACCATCGTCTTTTTGGACTATTTTCTAATCGCTGTTTGGACCATTTTCTAAAAGTGTAAATACATTGACGTTTGGACCATCGTCTTTTTGGACTATTTTCTAATCGAAGTTTGGACCTTTTTCTAAAAGGATATTTACATTGAGGTTTGGACCATCGTCTTTTTGGACTATTTTCTAATCGAAGTTTGGACCATTTTCTAAAAGGATATTTACATTGAAGTTTGGACCATCGTCTTTTTGGACTATTTTCTAATCGATGTTTGGACCATATTCTAAAAGTATAAATACATTGACGTTTGGACCATCGTCTTTTTGGACTATTTTCTAATCGATGTTTGGACCATTTTCTAAAAGGATATTTACATTGAGGTTTGGACCATCGTCTATTTGGACTATTTTCTAATCGATGTTTGAACCATTTTCTAAAAGTGTAAATACATTGACGTTTGGACCATCGTCTTTTTGGACTATTTTCTAATCGCTGTTTGGACCATATTCTAAAAGGATATTTACATTGAGGTTTGGACCATCGTCTTTTTGGACTATTTTCTAATCGATGTTTGGACCATATTCTAAAAGTGTAAATACATTGACGTTTGGACCATCGTCTTTTTGGACTATTTTCTAATCGATGTTTGGACCATTTTCTAAAAGTGTAAATACATTGACGTTTGGACCATCGTCTTTTGGACTATTTTCTAATCGATGTTTGGACCATTTTCTAAAAGGATATTTACATTGAGGTTTGGACCATCGTCTTTTGGACTATTTTCTAATCGCTGTTTGGACCATTTTCTAAAAGGATATTTACATTGACGTTTGGACCATCGTCTTTTTGGACTATTTTCTAAAATTGTATTAATATCGAGGTTTGCACCATCGTCTATGTGGACTATTTTCATGCATCCCATGCGTTTTTGTGTAATATTGTCTAGATTTATTGGATATTCTATTTTTAATCAAATAACATAATAATTTTTTACAAGCAGTCTCTATATACATTGTTTTACTTAATATATCATTTAAATAAATGTTTTAGGTTGTCTGAAAATGTTATCAAAATAGATAGATTATATCAAACATTTATTTTGCTTTAGTGTAGAAAATTCTCCTGCTTTAGGAACTAGTTAAATTAATTTGAATTTTAACGAAATTTGCAGCCCTTCTTCTTCAGAATAACATGAAAATTAACTAAAATAATTTTTCCAAATTTTCTACACTTTTTAATCCCCACGTTTTAATATTTTTTCTCATAAATATGGTGTTTGAACGTTAAATATTCCAAATTGGGTCAGTGGAGTGTGGTTTTATAGGGCGATATTAAGATATTTCAGCATTAATTTGTCTTTATTTAAATACGTTTGTCAATGGAAGTCCATTTTAATCAAATGTAACGTTAACAAGTCCTGAAGTATTGAAACTTAAAAAAATATATACAATATTATAAGAAATTAATCTTCTGCAAAATGTTGATAATACTGTATATTCAACTGTACAAGATTTAACAGTGTTATAATGGTTGGGCTGGCTTGTAACGTAATGGCGTCTATTCATAGTTTTAATGTTTATTTTTAACAATTATCTGTATAGTAAAATAGAAATATTTGTGTTTTATCGAAAAAAACGTAAGATTATATAAATTCATTATTGGGATATTGCCTTAATTCAATTCGGAATGGTTTGAAGAAGCCTTCAAACAATGTTTTTATATTATTATTACTAATATATATATATATATATATATATATATATATATATATATATATATATATATATATATATATATATATATATGTGTATGTGTGTGTGTGTGTGTGTGTGTGTGTGTGTGTGTGTGTGTGTGTGTGTGTGTGTGTGTGTGTGTGTGTGTGTTTTTTAGTACATTCACGTTCAAAATTTTTGGTTCTCAAATATGATTCAAACTTAGCACAAAAATCGATTATGGGTAATACGTTGGACAAAATCTAAAAATTAACCAGCAAAATTAGCTGTTAACCATCAGCAATTTTTAAAATCTTGATTATTCATAATATAAAGTTTTTTTCTAGTCCGATTTCACCATCGTAATTAGCGTTGAAAACTGCATAAATTAACATCTTGAATTTTAAAATTCTTAGAAATTAAGAATTTTTTTTAACAGCGGTCAAAGTTTATTTTCGTGTTTTCAACGTAATTTGAAAGTTGTAACTGCTGGTATGTGCAGCTTTTAATGCTGATTACGATGGCAGAATCAGAATGTCAAAAAGGGTGAGATAAAGAAAAATTGTTTTGGATATTCGCTCTATCACGTCAGCGATTAAGCTGCGTGCTGCGAATTTTTCTCATATTATTTAAACGTTGCTATGTGTCTGTGTTAGAAAATAAAACAATCAGTTCAGAAATATAACACAAAATTTCTTGCTTTTAATTATATTTTTCAACAAATCTGGTTTAGGTCCTTAAAAGGAAACTCTAGAATTTCTTAATTTCATATCTTTTTCATTTGTCTTATTATTTTTCTATAATAAAATACTTCAGAAATTATGTTTTACAATTTTATTATTACTTTATTTTGCCATTCTGAAGGATAGTATAAGACATTTTTTTTTGTAAAAAGGATTTAACAAGAAAATCATTAAAACAATAATCATTTGTATGGATTAAACAATAATAAAACCAAGTTCATTTTAATTAGTAAAGAAACAGTTGGACTTAATGGACAACAACATATCTAAATGTTTATTTATGACAATTATCTGTACAGAAAAAAAGAAATATTGGTGTTTTATTGAAAAAAAACAACGTAAGTTTATACGAATTCCTTAATTAATAATTAATTCAATGATTTAGGGTTGTTTTCTTAATTCAATTCGGATATGGTTTGAATAAAGCAGCCTTCAAACAATATTTTTATATTATTATTACTATTACTACTACTTATGTAAATCAGTATATTTTAATAGCATTGCACATAAGCCTTTCAGAACAAAACCTATCCACATCAACTTTATATATTTCTTTAACTGAGCGAGTTCTACTTGTTAGATAAAACATATTGAAGCGCCTTCAAACAGCGGCGTCGGCAACATATACGCACGGTACAACAAACTTTACGGAACTGTAATCTCTAAGTTAATACACAGTACGGATTCTCTATCTTATTACACAGGTCGGTCTCTAACTTATAACACGGTACTGTCGAAGGAAAAACGATTCTCTAAATTAATAAATCTCTAGGCTATTACACCTTCCCGTTTTTATAATAGTATTGTGGGAGGTGCAAAGTTAGAAATGTTAGGCCACTTATAAATTTAAACTTAAAAATATAAACACAAGACAACAGATTGTGACCTTGATCTGACCATATTTGACTTAGGAACAAATAAAACCTTGATCTGGCCCAAAATATAATATTCTCGCATAAAGCAACAGATTATAACCTTGGACTGACCAAATTAGTCCTACAAACGTATAAAACATCGGTCTGTGACTTCATGATGGTCAAAGTTATACAAATCGTACACAAAACTTTAGTTTGTGACCTTACTTTTACCAAAGGTGTCCTTCAAACGCATAAAACATAGGTCTGTCAATTTGATCTGCTAGATGTTTTAAAAATACGTCATTAAACAACAGTTTGTAACCTTTCTCTTACCAAAGTTGCCCTTGAAACTCATAAAACTTAAATGTATAACCTTGATCTGACTGTACTTGTAAAACTTTCACTCAAAACAACGGATTGTGACCTTGGACTGACCAAATTTGTCTTAGTAACGCACAAAACTTCGGTCTGTGACCTTGATTAGGTCTATGTTTTAAAAATCCCACACTAAACAACAGTTTTTGACCTTTCTCTGACTAAAGTTATTCTTGAAACGCATAAAACACAGGTATGTGAACTTATCTGACCGAACTTATAAAAATTGTACACAAAAAACAGATTGTGACCTTGCTCACACCAAATTTGTCCTTGAAACGCATAAAACATAGGACTGTGACCTTGATGTGGCCGTCGTTATAAAAATCATAAGCAAACTTGATTTGACCAAAGTTGTACTTAAAATGCATATAACAAAGGTCTGAGACCTTGAGTTGGTCGAAGTTTTAAAAATACCATACTAAACAACAGTTTGTAACTTTGCTCTGACTTTGGTTTTCCTTGAAACGCATTGAAACGAATAGATTAATTTCTAAACGAGAGTTTCAATCAATAATGGAAGAATAATACAATTGAAATATTTCGAAGTAATTACCGATACTTTACGTACATTAAAATAATTAAAATTATTGAGTAAATCCAATTCAAGTGACCAACTTAAGATAAAAATGAATTATTATTAATAACTTGCTCTTAAAACAATGATCTTGATTACGATTTTTTAGTGATATCACATTGTTTTTATATATGCATTAAACAATCATTATCGGGGAGGACCGATGCATCTAGCTGTCCCACGTAATGAGTGCTAAATATGAATACTCAATATGGTAGTGCCCATGACACTGAAAACCAAAGTAGTTCACAGATCCACCTTACATGCACCTTACATGCGACCATTACTTCTTTTTTGTTAAATTGATTTGTGTGTTAATTTCAAAACGTTTTATTAAAGAGCTTCTAAAATTCACAACTAAAAAGTTGATAAATACAGATTTATTTTAAAGTCTGACGACTTGAGATCGATCTACCGGATTATTTTGTAACTATAGTAAACAAGCAATAAAAAGGAGACTGCTTCAGTACCTAAATAATAGACAAATATTACAAATTTACAATTAATATATTTAACTGTTGATATTTATGTTTAACTTGAAACATTTTAAACTATAAAATAATTCAAGGTGATCAGTTACATTTTTTTCTGAAGTAGCTTAAAATCATTTATATAACTAACAAAACAATAGTCTCGTGTCAGCATTTACCAAAGTGGTTTTGTACATATACAGGCAGTTGGCATGCTAAGTCGGGGAGGACCGATGCATCTAGGTGTCCCACGTAATGAGTGCTAAATATGAGTACTCATAATTAATACTCATTATGGTAGTGTTCATGACACTGAAAAATCCAAGAATTACAACCAACACCTTAGATGTGACCCTGTCATCCCTTTTTATTATCCCTGTTTACATGTTTAAAAAACAGTGACGTTTTATGCATTTATTATTTATTGGTATGTGTGAATAAGTAATGTTTAAATTATTTTAAACTCTATGTTCAGTATAATGCCTTCCCTAGCTCTGTCAATTCTACTTTCGTTGACGCGTTTCGGAGAATCTCCATCTTCAAAAACTATATCTATACTCTAGTTTATTTTATAGTTTAGGAGTTTAGACATAGTTTTTGAAGATAGAGGTTCTTCGAAACGCGTCAACGAAAGTAGAACTGACGAAGTTAGAGAAGGCAGATCATTATACTGAACACGGTGATAATAATCCCAGGAGAAAAGAAGAAGAATATAAAAAGTATTTTAAACGCCATCCAGTCCAGTTACCCTGTCCATACTTACCCATTCCAACGTTATTATTAAGTATTTAGCTTTGTGACGTGTGTTAACTATCAAAAGTCATATTTAATACGTTTTAATAATATTTAATACTTCTTAATATAACCTTATAAATCTGAAAGTTTGTATATATATATATATATATATATATATATATATATATATATATATATATATATATATTAGTGAAATAAAATATGATTGTCTGAAAGCGCTAAATTTACAAAAATTTAGTTTATTCCAAAAATTATTACAAATTATTTGGTTCCAAAAAATCAAATAAATTAGAAAAACGATTAATGTGGGGGAAAAGTGAAGTGGTCGCATCTATAATTTCAGTTGAAGAGCTTTGTTTTGTCAGTGTCATAAACATTGTTTCATAGTAAGTATTAAATATGAATACTACTGGGTCTATATTTTGAGTATTAATTATAATTCCTAATATTTAGCAATAAATACAGTATTTCACAATTTGGTGGTTTTTCTGTAATTACAGAATACATCGGTTAGAAATCACGTCGAGTTTCAAAATAAATTTGTGCTTTTTGTATCAAAATAAATAAGTTTTGTTTTTTTCAATCTCATTAATGTGACATTATTTTTAATAGTAAAATATTTGTATTTGTATTTGTATTAAAATTACTGACTACGGAAAGTGGGTTTCATTTACAGAATTACACGTTACAATTTCACCAACGTCATTTCAATTTACAGGTGATTTTTCTTGTAGATTTCCATCGGACACGTCAATAAGTTTTTTTATCGTTTCTTGGTTTTCACGTTTTTTAATCCTTGTCGCTCGTTTAGAATCAACACATTTATTTTCAACGGTGGAAATGTTAAAACGAGGAATGGCACCGGATTACACAGGTGTTGTATTTAATAATTCGGATTTAAAATCCCTTTCGAAATTATCGTCATTAAAATGAAGTGAACAAACTTTAACATTATCAACATTAAAATGATCTGCTCGTTTACACGCATGAACCCACGCTTTGGAATTTTTTTACGAATAAACAGAACAAAATTTTTGTTTTTTACAGATTTATTTTAAATAACGACGATACATCCATCTATCGGACAATTCTGTAACTACAGAGAAACAAATATTCTGTCACAAAAAAAAGTAAAAAATATTATTATTTTGCAAATTTAAGTCATTTATACCTGATTGTTGGTAGTTATACTGATGTTAAAAAATTTGAAATTATACAGTAATTGAAATTAGTTGAAATCTAAAACAAGCTAAATTCGTTTTCATTAAACAAAATAACAATTTTCTCACTTGAATGTTTGCCCAAGTTCTTTGTTCATATATAAGCAGAAGACAAGCTATTTCGGTCGTGGAGGACCGATACATTTTGTCTACAACGAAATGAATACTGATAAATAATACCCATAGTGTTGATGACACTGAAAACTGAATGGTTGTTACCAAAATCTTAGCTGCGTCCTTGTCTTTCCCTTTTCTTTCTCACTGAAGGATCTGCGAATATTAAAAACAAAGTGATTGATACAAAACAACTAACACTACTTGTATTATTTTTATTGCTAAATCGTATAAGTCCAAAAATCGATTTTGTTTATAATATCAGTCCACCTTCAACAAATCACTGGAGGTAATCTAATTTAATGAAATTTAATTTGTTACATATAGGCCTAATAGAAGTCATAATTAACACATTTATTTCACTTTTCACAAAATTATTTTTTCCAGCACTATTTGGGATGGAATTATTTAAATATGATTTTAAATACCATAAATCATTTCATATTCATAAAATTCCAGGAATACAATATGGAATACAGCATAATATAAATCGTTTGTGTGTGTGTGTGTGTGAGACAGTGAAAATTTAAATTGTTACCACAACACCTTAATGCCGACAATGTTATCCATTCTCATTATTTTAATTAGTTTTTATTTAGTATTCCAATCGTTATTATGTTGATTTTTGGGATCATTTTTTTTAAGATTATCGTTTTTAGACACTTCTGGAAAAAATATTGTTGAGTATTTGTAATCAATTAAGGTACATTGTTTTCAGTTTCTTGTTATAATGGGTTTTTCCCATATACTATATTGAATATATTTGTTTCTTTTAATTTAAAATTAAGTTATTTATCAGAAGTAAATTTATTAATTTATATCCGAATGAACGGAAAATCATCTTACATAACCCCATTTTTAACACTAACTGTTATAAATTAAAAAGAAATTTCGTAATGAATTCTTGTAATATTTAAACTCTAAATTAGTGCACACAAAAAGCTTTTAATTCAAAATAAATCTTACATATTACTAAACAATAATAGTCACGTTAACTAATTGTACAAGAGACCAAAACAATCAATCATCTGAAAAAACCTGAAGTTGGAAAACACTTTTATATTGTGTAAATAAAAACAAGTAAGTATATTTTAGATTACTCTACTATCTTAAGTAAACTCTTATCGGTTCCTTAGTACACACTTAATTTTTGTGAACCAGAAATGACATTTGAAAGTAAATAACGATAACTGAAAATCATTAATTACAGATTTGTCTTGAAACACGAATATACTATCACCTAGCGGACACTTCTGTAACTACGACGAAATGATCAGATTCTGAACAAACATTACCGACACAAAATAAATTGACAGGAAAACAATATTTTACAAAATTACAACATTTATACGTAATTATCATTATATTTTTATACTTAAAATATTTTAAACCATATATCAATTGAAATTCGAATAACTAAATTAGGTATAACGTAGTTCAAATATTTATATTTTACTACCAAGAACAATGTTCCCAAATTCTTAGCCAATATATTTTGTTCAAGTATACAAGGCAGTAGTATGTAATTTCGGGGAGGACCAATGCATCTAGGTGTCCCACGTAATGAGTGCTAAATATGAATAGTCCATAATTAATACTCATTATGGTAGTGTCTATGACACTGAAAACCCACATGAAAATTAACCAACACCTTAGATGTGACCTTGTCTTCCCTTTTCCTTCTCATTGTACAATCTGCTTTTATTTAAAATAATGCGATCTTCAGAAAAACGTCAAAGCCAAATTTTATTATTTTTATTGGTTTCTATTCTTCTATATCCAAAAAAAGTTTTGTTTTGAATATTTATCTGTTTTTTTGAGGATATCACTGGAGGAAAAAATAATTTAAATTAAATTTAACTTGTTAGATATAAAAGAGGTAATAATAAATGTTTTTTTTTTAAGTTTTCAGAAAATCGTTTTTCAAGCCCTGTTTGGGATAGAATTGTGTGTTAAATACACAATAAATCCTTTCATTTTAATCAATATGGTGTAATATATACTATAATATAAATACAGGAAAAAAATATATATGCAACTTTTTTTTTTAATTCCAATTATGGAGCTTTAAAAACTCGAATTTGTTAAAATAGCCTTATCACATATTGCACAATTACTATTAAGGTTATATTTTTTGCAGTATATTTGTAAAGCAAAATATTTCTTAAAACGTATTTCCCATATATCAATGGTTTTAATAATAACAAAGTATTTTCGGATCATTCATAAAACTAAATGTAAAGACAGTTGTTGTAGATGTAACGGACAAATCAATAAATACAGGCTTGTAAGGAAATACGATTGCAGTTCCACCTATCGGGTTATTATGTAACTGCAACACAAATACTTGTTTCGGAGCGTACTTTACGATATATTATACAATGAAAAATTATTCTTATACACATTTACAATTAGTTAACCACAAAAAAAAACTATGTTACCAGTTAACTAATTTAATCAAATTAATTGTAAGCATTTTGCTTTGTCACATTATGTAAGTACGGCGAATGTGAAAAATATAACTACAAATTTTGAAGAACTTACTTCAAAGTTCTTTTTACCTGATTTTTGTCGTTTTTCTTTCGTTATAGGAAAGTTTCGTTTTGCAACAAGTTATAACGAAATATTTCGAGATCGGTCTTTTTTCATTTTTAGAAGTAATTGCTAATATTTTTATTCAAGTAAAATAAATCAAACTATAGAAATTTATTATTCGAGTATTTTATTCTGATTTAACACGAAATTATTAATTAAATTTCATTTCTAAAAAATGTTCTCATATAATTGTTTGGATAAATCATTTTGTTCATATACCGGTAATAGGCAATCAGTGACGGGGATGATCAATGCATCTACGTCCCACGTAATAAGTATTAAATATGAATACTAATAAATAGTACTCAATATAGTAGTGTCCATGACACTGAAAACCCAAGGACTTTCAACATAACATTTTAGATGCGACCATGTTCTCTCTTCTTGTCACTTTAATTGTTTTCGTATTAATTATTTGTCACTTTTTTGGAACGCATTGTAAGGGATTTTTTTGTATGAGATCGGAAACTTTATAGGCACTCTGGAAATAATGTTTCTGAATATTTACTATCAATAAATAAACAATGTTTTCAGTTTCGTGTTATATTGAATAATATGAATATATGTGCATATGTTTAGTTTCAACAGTGGCAGAAACTAAAATTTAACGATTAGTGGAACAATGACAAGCTTCAAAAATACTGAATTAAAAGTCGTTGAGTACAGATTTATTTTAAAACGCTACGAGACGTCCATCTGCCGGATTTTTCTAGAACTACGACGGTACGATTAGTCTAGGATCAACTGTAACAAAAAAAACCAATATTGTTTAATTACCAGTATTTATACCAATTTCTTAATATTTATTTTGAAAGAAAAACGTTTCAAATAATACAGTAGTTGATATTTGATTAATAACCTTGGATCTAAATAAATTTAAATCCCTTTGTATCACTTTTAAAAATAATATTCTCGTTTATTAAGATTTAGTAATAGTTTTGTACATATACAAGCTGTATGCAATTAAAATCGGGGAGGACCGATGCATCTAGGTGTCTCACGTAATGAGTGCTAAATGTGAGGGATCATAATTAATACTCATTATGGTAGTGTCCATGACACTGAAACCCTTAGTTGTTCCAAAAAAACAACTAAACATGAAATAAAATCAACACCTTAGATGCGACCTTGTCATCCCTTTTGTCAATTTAAACAAAGGGATGACAAAGAGCGGTATATTTTGATATATATAGTGCTCTATATCGAAATTTGTCTCACTATTTCGATAATATTTCCTTCTTTGTACAGATATTTTTAAATGTAAGTTTTTTTAGCATTTTGAAGAAAGATTAGTTCTAAAGTTTAACAGGCGTATAATTTTGCATCTTTTTTTCATTACATTTTATACTGTTTTCATTGAATTGTTTTCAAATATAGTCAATAAACACAATAAATATGAGTTAAATATGAGACATCAATCATTTAAATTGAACAGTTGTAAAAAAGATTATTTAAACAAAATAGTGGAATAATGACAAGCTTCGAAAATACGGAACTAAAAGTCTTTGAGTAAATTTGTTTTAAAACACTACGAGACATCCCTCTGCCGGATTATTCTGTAACTATTGCGGTACGATGAGTCCCTGAATGACTGTCACAGCAATGTAAAGCGTTTGAAATCAATATTTTTTAATTAACAAACATTTATAACAGATTGTTATATTTATATTGATGTTGATATTTTTCAAACATAAATACAGTAATTAAAATTTTATTGTTGGTCTTGCTTTTTAAAGCAGTTTAAAAATTTTTATTTTACTTTTAAAATAATGTTCTTATTTCCTTACTTTTCCGAATATTTTTGTACATATAAAAGCTCAAGAAAAGCAATTTTATGGAGGACCGATGCATTTAGGTGTCCCACGTCAAGAGTGATAAATACGAATACTCATTAATTAATACTCATTATGATAGTGTCCATGACACTGAAAATTTAAACGGTTAAACCAACACTTTAGATGTGACCTAGGGATGGACACTTCTGCTATTTTTACAAAATATCAACGAACTGTTTGTTGGAAAAAAAATGTTTGGAAAAACAGTTTGAAAAAAACAGGTTTAGAAAAATGAAACTCGAAGTTGTATTAGTAGCTAAAACATAAGCACAAACGTTCAGTTTTCTAAGACTACTTTTTCATTCCCATTACCACCATGTCCTTAACTGTTCTTGGGTGAAAAACACTTAGAAAAAAATAATCCTTACAGTGTAGTAATAATTAAATTACATTCTCAAAACGTAATATATATGTATGCCATTTTATATTTACAAAATGCAATGAATTTCTAATAGAAGCATTATTTTTTTTTACTTAAAAATTAAATAGCTTTGGCATATTTACTGAAATGCAAACAATTTAGAATATTTTTAGTTGATTAAAAATATTGATGATTGATAATAAATATAAAAAAACGTTTAAATAAAATTAGGTTATGTATTTACAAAATGTGAGATGTTACTGTCATATTTTTATTTGGGATAAAGTAGGTTTTCAATTTTTAACACTGAAAAAAGTAACCTTAATAAGTAAAATATAGTAATAAGAACATAGGCCAAATATGTTTAAATAAAATTGGCTCTATATAGTTACAAAATTATAGGTTATTAACATTAGGTTATTATAGGTTAATGATATGTTATTAACATTAGCATTAGCAAAACAATAAGATTTCCATTTTACAACACAGAAAAAATATAACGTTTATTGTAATAATATATTTAACAAAACAAATGTTTTTAAAGAAAATTAGACTCCGCATAAAAATAAAATGTAAGACGTTTGTAATATTTCCCATAACAAAAAACAGGTTTTCCACTTTAAACACAGAAAAAAAACACTAAAAAGTCCACACATCCAATAAATAATTAAAAACTATGCACTTAATTCTAAAAACATAAAAAAAAGTAAAAGAAAACTTCCAAATTGTCCATTAAATATTTTTAAATTTCCACAAAGTAAACTACGGAGAAAAACTAATATATAACACAATTATGGCTGTTTTTACAATTTAAAAAATGTTTGAACTACAAATTTTACATTTAAAACTTTCAAACAACTCGCAACAAAATAGAGATAAACTTTGACAACGCCCAAACAGTTCTTCCTTCACAACGTTGCAACAAGAAACTTTGAAATAGAGGGAAAAAGTATAACAGGTTAAAGAAAAGGTGTTTGCAGGAAAACAGTTTAGCAAGAAAAAAGTTTTAGCGCTTGCGGCAACGTTCGAATAAAACGTGGTGGGGAAGTCCAAACTGTTATTCCTTGTTTAACAAATCACGATCCAGTCCAAACTGCTTGTTTCCGTTTGGCAAAGCAGTTTGTTTTTCGTATATAGAAAAACAGTTTGTTTTAACAGTTTGGAGTTTTCTTACCCATCTCTAATGTGACCTTGTCTTCCCTTTTTTCTCACTGTACAAATTTCTAATATTTAATATAACGCTATCATTACAAAACATCAAATATGAATTTTGTTATTATTATTGGGTTCTGTTCTGCTATGTGCAAAAAGAGGTTTTGTTTCGATTATTTATCTGTTTTGAGCATATCACTGGAGAAAAAACTAATTTTAATGAAATTTAACTTGTTAGATATGAGAGAGTGAGAGAGAGAGAGAGAGAGAGAGAGAGAGAGAGAGAGAGAGAGAATAATAAATGCTCTTTTTTATTTTTTCAAGTAATTGTTTTTTAAACTTTTTTTGGGTAAAAAACTCTATTGAATACAACTTTAAACAAATAAATTCTTTCAATTTAATCAATATGGTGTAATATATTGTAAAATATACTATAATATAAATACAGAGAAAATGCATGGTCAACTAAATTTCATGAATTCCAATTATGGAGCAAAGAACTGAATTTCTTAAAATCGTCTTATCAACTATTGCAGTTTTAACAATATTAAGGAACAAGTGTATTATTATGAGCTTGAAAAATACAAAACTAAAAATTCGGTGAGCACAAATTTGTTTTGAAACTCGACGTGATTTCTAACCGATTTATTCTGTAATTACAGAAAAACAACCAAATTACGAAATACTGTATTGAGTGCTAAATATGAGAAATTATAATTAATACTCAATATATAGACCTAGTAGTATTCATAATTAATAGTCACTATGAAGCAATGTTTATGACACTGACAAAATAAAGCTCTTCAACTGAAATTATAGATAGGACCACTTCACTTTTTTCCCACATTAATCGTTCTTCCAATTTATTTGATTTTTTGGAACCAAATAATTTGTAAGAATTTTTTTGGAATAAACCAAATTTTTGTAAATTCAGCGCTTTCAGACAATCCTGGAAATAATTTTGTTGAGGATTTATGATTAATAAAAAAATGGTTTATTTCACTAATAAATTGTAGGCTATATATATATATAAACTTTCAAATTTATAACATTATATTAAGAAGTATAAAATATTATTAAAACGTATTAAATGTGACTTTAGTACAGTTAACATACGTCACAAAACTAAATAATAAATATAAACGTTGGACTGGGTAAGTAATATAATGGCGTTTAAAAGAATTTAAACATTTATTATCGACCAAATCAAGGCCTCAGACCTTTGTTATATGCATTTTAAGTACAACTTTGGTCAAATCAAGTTTGCTTATGATTTTTATAACGACGGCCACAGCATTTTCACAGTCCTATGTTTTATGCGTTGCAAGGACAAATTTGGTGTTCAAGGTCACAATCTGTTTTTTTTGTACAATTTTTATAAGTTCGGCCAGATAAAGGTCACATACCTGTGTTTTATGCGTTTCAAGAATATCTTTAGTCAGAGAAAGGTCAAAAACTGTTGTTTAGTGTGGGATTTTTAAAACGTAGACCTAATCAAGGTCACAGACCGAAGTTTTGTGCGTTACTAAGACAAATTTGGTCAGTCCAAGGTCACAATCCGTTGTTTTGAGTAAAAGTTTTACAAGTACGGTCAGATCGAGGTTACTGATTTATGTTTTATGCGTTTCAAGGACACCTTTGTAAGAGCAAGGTTACAAACTGTTGTTTAATGGCGCATTTTTAAAACATCTAGCAGATCAAATTGACAGACCTATGTTTTATGCGTTTGAAGGACACCTTTGGTAAAAGTAAGGTCACAAACTAAAGTTTTGTGTACGATTTGTATAACTTTGACAATCATGAAGTCACAGACCGATGTTTTATACGTTTGTAGGACAAATTTGGTCAGTCCAAGGTTATAATCTGTTGCTTTATGCGAGAATATTATATTTTGGGCCAGTTCAAGGTTTTATTTGTTCCTAAGTCAAATATGGTCAGATCAAGGTCACAATCTGTTGTCTTGTGTTTATATTTTTAAGTTTAAGTTTATAAGTGGCCTAACATTTCTAACTTTTCACCACCCACAATACTATTATAAAAACATCTACTTACTAATTTTTTTGATATTATGGTAATAACGTCCCGTTATTTGTATAGCTTTGAATGATAGGTTTTCTGGTGTAGGCTATTACAAACATTTGCATTATCCAATTTGAAAAAAGTAAATACAACAACTCTAAAACTATATATTTTGAAGTTACAATTCATAACAAAAGAGGACCAAATATGTACTAGTAAGAAACTCTAGCGATACCAGTGGATAAACATGTAACTAAATGAGAACACGAGAGATAAAGGTGCTTTCGTTGTAGTATGATGAAAAGATTGTTTTGTATGTCTGTCTGTTTTGTGCACCTCGCTTCAGACTAAACTAATAAGAGATTTTATTCATATTTCGTGTATAAGACATTACCTCCATTCGCCTTTTTATGCTTCTGAAAATCGAATTTTTAATAATGTTTTGGTGTGAAACTGGTATTAATACGAATTTAAACGTAATCAGTTACTTCAATTTTGATAAATTTGCTTAAAATGTCTTCACCAATATAAAAATAACCACGGTATATAGATACACGGTAGGGGCCACGGTGGTGTGCGCAGTAGACTACCGCGCGCGTGACGTCACTGAATCTTCACTGCTACATTCTGTAATTTCCCGTTTAACAATGCGGTGTTCTGTAAATTAGGGATGGGAACTTCTGCTATTTTTAAAAAATATCAACGAATTGTTTGTTGGAAAAAAATAACTGTTTGGAAAAACAGTTTGAAAAAACAGGTTTAGAAAAATGAAACTCGAAGTTGTATTAGCATCTAAAACATAAGCACAAACGATCAGTTTTCTAAGACTACTTAACTGTTTTTGGGTGTAAAACATTTAGAAAAAAATAATTAAATGTAGTAATAATTATATTACATTCTCAAAACATAATATATATGTATGCCATTTTATATTTACAAAATGCAATGAATTTCTAATAGAAGCATTATTTTTTTTTACTTAAAAATTAAATAGCCTTTGCATATTTATTGAAATGCAAACAATTTAGAATATTTTTAGTTGATTAAAAAATATTGATGATTGATAATAAATATAAAAAATACGTTTAAATAAAATTAGGTTATATATTTACAAATTAGGTTATGTATTAAAATTAGGTTATGTGAGATGTCACTGTCATATTTTTATTTGGGAGAAAGTAGGTTTTCATTTTTCAACACTGAAAAAAGAAACGTTAATAAGTAAAATATAGTAATAAGAACATAGGCCAAATATGTTTAAATAAAATTGGCTCTATATAGTTACAAAATTATAGGTTATTAACATTAGGTTATTACAGGTTAATGATAGGTTATTAACCTAAAATAACCTAAAATTATTCAAGATCTATACAAGAGTAGAGTAAAAAGTCCACACAACCAATAAATAATTAAAAACTATGCACTTAATTCTAAAAACATAAAAAAAGTAAAAGAAAACTTTCAAAATTGTCCACTAAATTTTTTAAAATTTCTAAACACAAAGTAAACTACGGAGAAAAACTAATATATAACACAATTATTACTGTTTTTATAGTTTAAAAAATGTTTGAACAACAAATTTTACATTTAAAACTTTCAAACAACTCGCAACAAAATAGAGATAAACTTTGACAACGCCCAAACAGTTCTTACTTCACTACGTTGCAACAAGAAATAGAGGAAAAAGTATAGCAAGTTAGCAAGTTAAAGAAAAGGTGTTTGTACTGTTTGAAGGAAAACAGTTTAACATGAAAATAGCAAGAAAAATGTTTTAGCGCTTGCGGCAACGTTCGAATAGAACGTAGGTGTTAAACTGTTGTTCCTCTTGTTTAACAAATCACGATCCAGTCCGATTCAAACTGCTAGTTTCCGTTTGGCAAAGCAGTTTGTTTATTGTAAATAGAATAACAGTTTGTTTTAACAGTTTGGAGTTTTTTTACCCATCTCTACTGTAAATGTAGTTGGAGATTCGGTGTGTTTATGTGAGTGTTGTGTTCTAAGTAAAAGGTCTTTTTTGTGTAAATAAAAGGTGATAATTGTGTTTTGTGGTCGAGGTTTAATGAGTGTAAGAAGAGATTTAATTAGCTAATGTTTTGAATCTTAAAAAATACATAATTTGTTTTGTTTGCTGTTTTATAATTGTGTATGCATAACAATGCCTAATTGCGCTATTGCCAATTGCTATAATAGTGATAAGAATTGTAAAGGGAAAGGAATTACATTTCACAGAATTCCAAAAGACAAAGGCCTGAGAAAAGCGTGGGTTCATGCGTATAAACGAGCATATCATATTAATTTCGATAATGTTAAAGTCTGTTCACTTCATTTTAATGACGATGATTTCGAAAGGGATTTTAAATCCGAATTACTAAATACGAAACCTAAAAAACAGCTGAAATCCGGTGTCATTCTACGTTTTAACATTCTCACAGTTTAAAATAAATGTATCAATTCTGAACGAGCTGCAAGGATTAAAAAACGTGAAAACCAAGAAACATTAAAACTACTTATTGACGAGTCCGATGGAAATCTACCCGGTAAATCACCTGTAAATGGAAATGACGTTTGTGCAATTGTAACGTGTAATTCTGTAAATGAAACCCACCCTTCCGTAGTCAGTAGCCTAATTTTAATACAAATATCGTTGTAAATAATGCCTCTGTAGAGGAAATGAAATGTTTAAGAAATGAAAATTTACTTTTGAAGGAACAAATTCAACTTGCATTACAAGAACTGGCCTCGGTTAAAAATAAAAATTTGGCTTTACAAAGCAATGTTACTAATTTTAAGAATATTTTTTCTGATAATATGTGTTGAAACATAAGTTCTAAGAAATACGTATGTTTTATTTTACTGTTTGCATAATAGGCATACGCCTATTTGCTATTTAATTTGTTGTTAATTTTTTATTTGAGATGTGCGGTTTCACAGTCAACCACATAATTGTCACGGAAAATCCGCAGATACGTAATTCATAGTGTGATGTGCTTTTAACGTTCAAACAAAAAATAACCTGGAATTTTTCAAGCTATGGACCTATAATTTACTTTACTTTAATATTATGTAATATTGTATAAAATAAAAAGTTTCCGTTTTGACAATGAGCGAATTCAGGAAGTAAATAATTAACAGCGTTATTAATGTTAGATATAAGGAATTATTATTGTAATTACTATAATACAGTTACTAACACTAACATTACAAACTGTTTTCTACTGAACACTACGTCTGAGCTAGATTCGATGACGTACTTCAGCCGGCAAGTGGTGGGGGGGACAAGCGCGTGGCCCCTACCGTGTATCTATATACCGTGAAAATAACAAAGTAAGAAACGAGTATGTCGAGGTTTTATTTTCAAATCGTATTCATAAAACGTAACTTGAATTTCTCATGTATTAACGTTTAACATATTTTAAGTTATGTTTGCAAATTTTAAGAAACTAATATCCTAAATACTATTGTTGTAGATGTGAAAGTAACTGAAATCTGTAAGCACAGATTTGCTTTGAAATATGGTAAGAGTTTCCTCTATCGGATTATTATGTAACTATGACACAAATATTTGTTTCAGAGCAATTTGTAAAAAAAATATAGAATAAAAAGAATTACTACTTAAAATTTGG
>JAJIZJ010000175.1:0-42329 GCA_022606455.1 Callitettix versicolor | reverse complement strand
TTTATAATTTACAATTTTTAAAAACGATTGATTAATCTACAATGAACATAAAAGGTTCAAGCATGATCAAAAAAGGAGAAACGTTTTTTATACTTTTTATTGATATGGCTTTATTTCAAAAAAAAAATGACATCACATAAAAAAGTGAAATTTATTTGTGATATTAATAACTTATTCATGTGTAATTTATTATCGAAATAATGCAGTTTTAGTTATATTTCTAATTTAAGCACATCGAAAACTGTGCTGAATGTTTTTTTATAAGTTTTTATCATAAACCTATTCATCAAGTCTTATGTTCTAGTTGCACGTTTAAGTTACGTGCTTACTTACTCTCAAAACATCGTGTATTATTTTATATACAAAAACGATGTTGCATTTTTCGTATAAATAATAATAATAATGAACATTAATAATACAATATTGTTCAGCCCAAACGACGGATTTGGTTTAGTGTTATTTTTTTTAAAAAGTTTAATTTTTGATTTAATTTTTAATTTTAAAATATTACATTAAATGGCATTATAAATTAGCAAATAATATTAGATTTAATAATAAAAAATTAAACTATATGAACATCTACTGTAAATTGTTTAATAAAAGCTAAATATAAATTATGCAAATATAAATTATAAAAAATAATAATTCTTTAAACGTAACATTAAATAAAAATACTTCAGCTAAGCTACGGCTATTGCCCTTAGCCACACATACTTCAGCTAAGTTCCCCTTTAAACACTGTTCCCCTTCAGCGTAGCTGTTTAATCTTGGCTTGGGATGAAGGACTTATAATAGCAGATAATTTAAAGTAAATCCGGCTTCGAGGTTGCCAAATTCGTACTCACAATGTGTGACCTTCTGAGGTAAGCCCGATACTAAAATAAAAATGAAGGAAAAAAACGAATGGACAACTAATTCGTTTACTGGAAAAAGTAATACATAAATCTAAACAAACAATTATGTTTACATAAAATATTAAATTCAAAAAATGTGTATTACCTTATGTATTGTATTACTATATTCTTATTATACGAAGTAAATAACATTTCATAACTAAGCTTTATACTGAAGATAGTTTCATTATATGGAGTCAGATGGAGTCAAGTAATATTAAAAGTCACGTTATCAAATTTGATTATACAATTAACTTTATTAATCTGTCCGGTGTTCAGCCATGTTTCAGGTATCACATTGTTGGGTATTCCTGCAGAAGTGTACACAGAAGTGTACTGCCTGTGTTTTACAAACTGCAGCTGCAATCCCCATACGAGGTAAAATCAGTAGGCATTCTGGAAAACAATGTAGTTTTATTGTGATAAAATTATTATGAATTATTTACAATCTTTTAAAAATTATTCTTTTCTAAAAAAAACTTAGTAATACGAAAATACTGTTTGTAGAATAAAAGTTAAAACAAACAATAATAAACCAAAACTAAATATGTTTCTGACAAAAACAAAAATACTTTTAACGTAAAATTACACAATAGTATTCTTTTAGAAACTTATCTATCAAGAAACAACTATGTTTAAATAACCTTCAGGTTGCTTCAACTATATTTGCTTTGGCAAATACAACAAGAAAGTTTCTTAGAACTATTTTCTCTACCCAAAATTACAGAACTGGAAAAATATGTTTAAAGACCCTTTTAAAAGCCAATACTAAAAAAAATAAAATTCAACTGACACATTTGAATTCAACTTAAATGTTTGATTCCATAAATAATTTAATTGCCCAAAGTCCTAAGTTCTTAAAGTCAATGGCGTATTCGGTTTCACCGTTAACCTTCCTTTAAATTTTGATACCCCATTCGAAATAACCGGTACTGTAATTAATCTCTTTTTGAAAATGTTCACTCTTTTATAATTTATTATAATAATAATCACACGAATTTTTTGGATTAACAATGCTGAAAAACAATGCTGTTTTATTCTAAACAGTTATAGTTTCAAGTCAATCGGTTTATTATTTCTGTCGTTATCTTGCTTACAAATTTCTTTACACACACTACGGAACAGAGAAAAATATGTCTAAACCCCTTTAAAAAACCAATATTAAAAAAAAATACAATTCAAGTGACACATTAAATGTTTTATTCCTTATGTATTTTAATACCTCAAAAATTGTAAGTTCTTAAATTCCAAAGCTTATTCGGTTTCAGCGCAAACATTCCTTTAAATTTTGATATTCGAAATAATCGGTATTTCAATTAACCTCTTTTTGAAAATATTCACTCTCGTATAATCTATTTCTATTACACTAAATGTTTGAGCAACGATGCTGAAAAACAATAAGGTTCTATTCTAAGCCGTTACGATTTCAATTCAATCGGTTGATCTTTTCTTTATCGTTTCTACAAATTTCTTCACACACACACACACACATAGTCAGACGAAATTATGATAGTTTTTGGAAATCGATCCTGAACATATGTATACCAAAATCTTCATTTTCAGGCGTTTTCAACTATTTAGAACTTTGGCTAGTAAAAACAAGCCTTGCACAATAATAACATATCTTTAGGTAATTTATCCGTAATATAAACAAGTCTGTAATGGATAAACTTTCACATTATATTGGCTGTGATAAATACAATAAGGAATACTCGCACAAAGAAATGAAAAGCTAATATAGTATAAAACCTAATAACAAACTAATCAAGTTACTTTAATATCGACAAGCTTCTTCTGAGAAGTATACTGAAGTAACATGAGGAACTTCAGTGTTACTAAAATGTTATAATTGATCGAGGTATCTTTAAACTCGACCGTTCGACATTTGGTTTATTTGTTACGCCTTTATTATTATTGTTCGGCGTGTTTATTTGTTACGTGTTTATTAATATTGCTCGGCATTTGGTTTATTTCTTACGCGTTATTTATTATTGTTCGGCGTGTTTAATTGTTACGCGTTTATTATTATTGTTCGGTGTGTTTATTTGTTACGCGTTTATTCTATTGTTCGGCGTGTTTATTTGTTACGCGTTTATTATTATTTTTCGGCATTTGGTTTATTTGTTATGCGTTAATTATTATTGTTCGGCGTGTTTGTTTATTACATGTTTATTATTATTGTTCGGCATTTGGTTTATTTGTTATGCGTTAATTATTATTGTTCGGGGTTTTTATTTGTTATTATTATTATTATTATTATTGTTCGGCGTGTTTGTTTGTTACGCGTTTATTATTATTGTTCGGCGTGTTTGTTTGTTACACGTTTATTATTATTGTTCGGCGTGTTTATTTGTTACACGTTTATTATTATTGTTCGGCATTTGGTTTATTTGTTACGCGTTTATTATTAACATTCACTGGAATTCTTCACACAGGGCCTACATTTGCAGCGATATTATTTAGCAACTGGGAAAATAGCCCATATTAAAGACAGTATGAGAATAGTAGGCTACTTATATTTTTTTTGTTTCTAAAATTCTAATTAAGTTTACACTGAAGTACCAATATATAAAACAAGGATTTCTAAAAATTTCGACAAAAAATTTAAATTAAAGTGCAAATTACAAAAATGTCCAGGAAAATCAAACTGTGTTATTCGTTTTCAAATCTAAATTCTACAAAAAACAAAATTATGTCATTAATAAGCATTCATCCTGTCTGTTTTTCTGAATCAAAATATTTCAAAGCCTAATTTTAAAACATCTCATTAGTTTTTTAGTTAAATATTTAGCTGAAATTACATCTGTTTTTATTAAATATTTTCGACGAAACGTTTGAATTTTAATAAATTAAACAACCACTTTACAGCATGTGTATATTTCATTGTAAATTTAGTAAAACGATTATGTGAAATTTAAATACAAAATTTGTTTTTATTTAAAAATTCACATTGAAAATTATAAGCTGCTTTAATAGCCTGTAAGTAGTTATAATAAATTAGTTTTTTATTTTTGTTAAAAGGGGTTTTTGTATTTGTCTTAAAACGCTAAAAATTCGGCTTTATAAGAAAACATTAATTTACTAAATTTTCCTTAAAAACCATCGACGGTCCTCTACAATACCTTATTGGAAAAGTCATTTTAATTGCTATTGTTTTCAGAATATAACAGAATGTAATAGTTCCTTGTTTTCTATTACAGTTACAGGAGTTCCGGTTCACCTAACGACTTCCGTTGTCAGCATTATTTGTATCTTTTACACGTCTTTTGTAAGTAAATCAATCAAGTATTACTATTGTGATATTGTTTACTGAACCGTCAGTCCGTTGTAAATTGTCTTCATTCGATTTAGTTGCAGAATTAATGAATAAATAAATAAATGCATTAATGAATGAAGGAGTTAATGAATGAATAAATGCATTAATTTGGGCATAATGAATTTTTAAGGCTACTGTTTTTGGACTGCGACCTTTATAGATCAGTTGTTCCTATTTTCCATATTGTTAAGGTTCTCAGTTACAGCGCCTTGTCTATTCCTAATCTTTTTTTAACGTCTACGACATGGGGAGGATTCGAGGTGGGTAGCTCCCTCACGTCTGGTCATTTCCCAGTTCCTTATTGAGGTACTTCCAGATACTTGTTCTGCTGATTCCTTTTCAAATGTTTTCTCTTTACCTTTATTACGGAGGTTCTGCTCCATTTGACGACCTTTTGTTGTTCCATGAGATCACCGTATTTTACATTCTTACTTCAAAACCCACAACAAGCTAAGGAAATAAGTCCGCCCACACAGAGCCCTGCATGCATCGGTAAGGTCGCCAGGACTCCCAAAGCTCCGTTTAACACACCATTAGCCCGGTGGCATTCACTCCATCAGAGTGAACTTTAGAGTTTAAAGTTAGCCAAGTTATGTAGAGTAGTGTGAACTAGAGGTACGGTGGGATCGCTAAGCCCATCAGCTGCTCACTTCAGCTGCCTCCGCCGGAAATAAATGGCGAAACAAACATATATTATTTCCGCTAGTGACCAAACGCTGGATAAACTAAAGCAGCAACAAACTGGCAAGAGCTTAGGAGGTCTCGTACAGCTGCCTTAGAGGTTTTGTTAAGCTTCAGTTAAATGACAGAGCGCACTTTCGACTGAAATTTGAAAATAATGTTAAAAATTTAATTACAAATATTTGTTTTTTAAAGATTTGCTACCGACAAAAAAAACGACTAGACAGATTTCAGTGGAATCATTTATACTTGTAAATACGAAAGTTAGTAGGTTCTAAGCTACTTCAAACTTTCTTTCGCCTGTTTGAAACAAAACGGTGCGCACTCAAAATGCTTGATTTACTTTACAAAAGAAGGATTTCCACGAGCTCTTGCAGCCAAACGAGTCACCAATCTGAAATAATGTTACTGTATGATTCCTTCAGACAAACGGTTTTAGTTGTATGGTTGCAAAAAACTTAGCTTTAAAAGCTAAAACTTGGTATTTAGAACTTTGTCTGAACAATCTTAATTATTTTGCCGAGAAAATACTACATTTTACAAATAACTTATTTCAACAAACGTTTCTCCTCTTCTACAACACATAAATTAACTGTAGTTTACATTGAAGCAAAATTGTTAAGGCAACTTAAAAATAATAATTTGTAATTTTATTTCCTGAAAAATACCTTAGCAATGCCCTGGCACAACTATTGTGTGTGTGTGTGTGTGTTCAAACTTGGCTCGAAAAATTACCGTTTCAATTATTCCCCACTAGAGGGCCAAGAATTCCATGATCCTGGACCACTCAGCTATATAGCTTATTGTGCACTCTCGTTCACAAGTTAAATCTTTCCAATCCAACCTCAGGTCTTTAGAGAACCGTGAGATGCTTCGGATGATGTGGCCCTGTTCCATCGTCTGTCCACCACTCCAGAGAGTGCCTTAAATTTGCTTCAAAAGTACCTTGAAAAAAGCTCCTTGTACGATTTTCCCCATTTTACGTTTCAAAATGGCGGGCTTTAACTATGACGATTGTAGTTCCAGAGTGGCTGAACGACAAGACCTATTATTTTTTATCGCTATATGGAGAAGAGCATACAATTTCCAATAATGTCTATTAAAAGTTTTCTTAAGTATTGCGTTTACCCATTAAACTGGCGGAAAAATTCACGAGCACTGTCTTGTAGTATAAGAGTTAATTATGAATTAACTCTACAGTTCTTCGAAGTACTACTATTACATTATTATATCACTATAATAGTGATTTGCAAACCTGCGATTCAGTCACTGATATTTAAAAATCACAGTTCGACTTGTGATTCACCCAAGTAGAATATCAGATCTTAAGTGTGATTTCATTGGCTGATTCGTAGCACTAACACACCGGCAACAAGGTAAACTAAATAATGACTCATTCAATCACGTTTCACATTTTAAGCTGTGCAGTGGTGTTACAATTCGTGATCACGTGATCCAAAGCCTCTAACGAAGCTACATTTTGTTTAATTATTTTGTATGCCTGATTGATCGTCTGGCTTGTTTTGACATTATTTCTTTAGTTTCTATTAACATATATTTCATCTAACCTACTAATTACTTATTATAGATATTGCAGGTACTATTTTATTTATAAAAGTGAGGAGAAATAGAAGTATGCTATCAAATATTATTTCCCTTAAACAACGAAACATTTTAAAATCATGTTCTTTAAGGTAAACACTGTTACTGTTTAACCCGTTGTGTGTAAATTATATTTCTGTATTTTTCAATAATTTTATTGTTTGACTAAATATCACTTGCTTTAAAAGCTTCAATTATGGTTGGATGTTTTTAAGTTACAGTCTAAATATTTATTCGAACAAAAATCAATACAGGAATTAGGTAAAAATAAATTTTAGGTCGTCACGTAATGTGTGATTCATTTAGTCACATTTCACTTCTATAGTTAGTAGCTACTACCTACAGCTAAGGGGGCGATAAAGATTAGTAAATCACAATCACAGCGTTTCCGTAGAAGCCATCACCGTTCGTACTGTGAAAGTAAAATCACTGTTAGTTATATCACTACATTCTGAAGATAAAGTTTGAACGTATAACGTTTTGACCGTATAAAGTTTGATCGTATAAAATTTTGACGTATAAAGGTATGCCCGTATACAGTTTTGACCGTGTAAAGTCTGACTGTATAAAGTTTTGACGTATACAGTTTTTGACCTTATAAAATTTGGACCATTGAGGTTTTTACCGTAATTTTAGCCGTAAAATATTTTTAATCCTATAAAATGTTTCTGACCACTCTGTATATTTCTCATCCTGCTGCGATACTTCTGTCTGAAAAAAACAATTTGAACTTCGCAATTCGTTCATCACGAGAGAATCAATAGATGTGGCCGTATTTACGAGTCAGCAAATCAGCTCAAAATGGCCCTGTGAACGTGGAAATGGCAGTTGTTATAGTGGCAGTGAAGCACCGTTGTCCGCCTCTAACCGCTCGATAGACTATTTCACGGTAGAATCAGAGGTTGAGGAAAATAGACGCCGTAAGCGAAAACATTTTAGTCTTTTAAATAAGTTGATATAGTTTACAGTTATATTTCAATTAACTGAACTTCAATCATCCAGATTATCAATTAACCGGATTTATGTGCGAAGGAAAATAGGATAATCGTTTTTGCAAAAATATTTTGTTCGTGAACAAAGTGTAGAAACTTACCCATATTATTTTCCGAATGAAATTAACATCACTCTTTTACCAGTCATTGCGGTAAAATGTCACAACAACCAAAATAATAAAGCTGAGTAGTGCTGATGTGGTGGGCTTTCTCCTTCTCTATTTTTAAACCATGAGGTAACTGCGTTGAACATCGAAAATTCTAAACTAACCCTTTTTTAAACTGCTGTCTGTCAAAATAACTTTATGAATTCGCTTCCAAACTACAAAAGCCGCCTCGGTGTCCTAATTGATAGCGTACTAGGCTTTCACTCTAAGGACTCAGGTTCGATTCCCGGCCAGGGCTTGGCATTTTCATACGCTATATATCATACCATCGTCTGCATTAGCCCAAGTGTGCACAATAGTCGGACGTTAAACACAAAAAAAAATCCAAACTACAAATGGCTACATGTAGTGTTTTACAATTCAGTTTTAATGGATTTCGTTTTCACTCGTGTTTAGTTATCCTTAACATATATTTAACTAATTTATTTTAAATTAAATATTACAGTTTATTATATATTTTATACAGTATAAAATTTTCTGTACAATAACATTGTGTTTGAAATATTTTATAAAATATTTTTTTTAACAATAATAATAAGTTTATGACCATATAAAGTTTTGACGTATACAATTTTTGACAGTATAAAGTTTTTAACCGTATGAAGTTTTGACGTATAACGTTCTTGACCGTATAAAGTGTTAACCGTATAAAATGTTTGACGTTTAAAGTTTTTGACCGTATAAAGTTTTGACCTGTAAAGTTTTGACGATATAAAATAATTTCAATAAATAATAGTACAATATTTGTTGTACTATGTACCTCGTATTAATAACGTTGATTGTTATACAATAATTTTTTCTTCATACATTATACAATATACAATCAACTATATTATATATAATATATATTACATATTCGTGAACAATGCTTAAACTATATTTTCACATGAAACAATCTATATTGAATATAAGCGGTAAGTACTTGAATCACCCCGCAGGGGGTTGCAGACTACCTGCACCTATTGAGAGGATTTAGACGTCCCTCGCGGTACTCGAGTCTTAACACACACTTACACTTACAACACTACACTTACATTTACAGGCAATAATAATTTTTTTCAATGTGCTCTTCGCCTTAAAAAAAGTACTTAAATCGAAAATGTATTAAATTTACTATGTTGAAACAATTGTTCTAATCTAGTTTCGATATAATTATATGGGCATAAAAAATGAAACGGAATTTTCTGAAACAATCGCAATGTTCGACTGGGCAGAGTACACAGTGTTTGGCACGATGTTGGGTCTGTCTGCACTGGTTGGCCTGTACTTCGGTTGCTTCAAGAAACAGAACACTGTCGCAGAGTACATGTTAGGAGGGAAGAAGATGGGGGTGTTTCCGGTGACTATGTCATTAGTTGCGAGGTAAGTTCATTTTGGTAAAATGTTTCTGTAACTTGACTGTTTACAACAAAACAAGTTTTAAACTCTGTTACTTGGAGGAATTAAAAAGAATGTGAAAACTGGTTGATGATATTAGTGTCCTCAAGGTTGGGGTTAGACGAAGGGCATCAGTCTCACCTTGCAAAAATGAATTTAAAGGACTTAGGTAAAACATTTTCCTATTCCTTTCCCTTTCTGCACAACATACACACAGTTTTTCCATGGTACATTCCTTACCTTTTTGTGAACTTTGTGAATCACACATCAATCAAAATCGAACATATTCTGCAAGACTGTAATGGCTTAAGGAACCTGCGCCGGCTATGTGGATTATGCAGTACTTTAAAGGAAATTTTAGAAAATGATGCTACGGCTATTGACCGAAAAAAACATTTCTTAAATATATTTTATAAAATTTGATTAAAATTTATTATTATTATTATTCCCCGCATGTGGGTGTAGACTAGTTGCACCTATTGAGAGGATTTAGACTTCCCTCGCGGTACCCGAGTCTAACACTCACACACACACACACACACACACACACACACACACACACACACACACACACACACACACACTAACAACACTACACTTACAACTTTAACACTTTACACACTTACAATTAGGAAAGCGGTAATAACCTCAATGTGCTTATTTTCCCGGGACTATTTGTAGTATTACTATTTAATTAGTACTACTTAGTAATTAACTTTTGAATTAAATTTACAATCTTTTAAAAATTATTGTTTTCTAAAAAACTATCAACGCAAATTATTTTTTTTAAGAATAAAAACTATGAAACAAACAATAATAAAGTAAAATTTAATATGTTTCTGACATAAAAAATAATAATTCTTTAAACGTAACATTAAATAAAAATACTTCAGCTAAGCTACGGCTATTGCCCTTAGCCACACATACTTCAGCTAAGTTCCCCTTTAAACACTGTTCCCCTTCAGCGTAGCTGTTTAATCTTGGCTTGGGATGAAGGACTTATAATAGCAGATAATTTAAAGTAAATCCGGCTTCGAGGTTGCCAAATTCGTACTCACAATGTGTGACCTTCTGAGGTAAGCCCGATACTAAAATAAAAATGAAGGAAAAAAACGAATGGACAACTAATTCGTTTACTGGAAAAAGTAATACATAAATCTAAACAAACAATTATGTTTACATAAAATATTAAATTCAAAAAATGTGTATTACCTTATGTATTGTATTACTATATTCTTATTATACGAAGTAAATAACATTTCATAACTAAACTTTATATTGAAAATAGTTTCATTGGGGATGGAGTCAAGTAATATTAAAAATCACGTTACCAAATTTGGTTACACAATTAACTTTATTAATCTGTCCGGTGTTCAGCCATGTTTCAGGTATCACATTGTTGGGTATTCCTGCAGAAGTGTACACATATGGTACGCAGTATTCCGCTTCTATATATTCCATCGCCGTTTGTGGGATTGTAAGTTTGGCAATAGTACTGCCTGTGTTTTACAAACTGCAGCTGCAATCCCCATACGAGGTAAAATCAGTAGGCATTCTGGAAAACAATGTAGTTTTATTGGGATAAAATTGTTATGAATTATTTACAATCTTTTAAAAATTATTCTTTTCTAAAAAAAACTTAGTAATACGAAAATACTATTTGTAGAATAAAAGTTAAAACAAACAATAATAAAGCAAAACAAAAATGTTTCTGAAAAAAAACATACTTTTAACGTAAAATTACACAATAGTATTCTTATAGGAAACTTATCTATCCAAGAAACAACTATGTTTAAATAACCTTCAGGTTGCTTCCAACTGTATTTGCTTTGGCAAATACAACAAGAAAGTTTCTTAGAACTATTTTCTCTACCCAAAATTGTATTTTTTGGAACTGGAAAAATATGTTTAAGACCCATTTAAAAACCAATATTAAAAAAAATAAAATTCAACTGACACATTTGAATTCAACTTAAATGTTTGATTCCATAAATAATTTAATTGCCCAAAAGTCCTAAGTTCTTAAAGTCCAATGGCGTATTCGGTTTCACCGTTAACCTTCCTTTAAATTTTGATACCCCAATCGAAATAACCGGTATCGTAATTAATCTCTTTTTGAAAATTTACACTCTTTTATAATTTATTGTTATCACAAGAAATTTTTGGAGCAACAATGCTGAAAAACAATGCGGTTTTATTCTAAACAGTTATAGTTTCAAGTCAATCGGTTGCTTTTTCTTGTCGTTATCTTGCTTACAAATTTCTTTACACACAGTACAGAACAGAGAAAAATATGTCTAAACCCCCTTTAAAAAAACCAATATTAAAAAAAAAATACAATTCAAGTGACACATTAAATGTTTTATTCCTTATGTATTTTAATACCTCAAAAATTGTAAGTTCTTAAATTCCAAAGCTTATTCGGTTTCAGCGCAAACATTCCTTTAAATTTTGATATTCGAAATAATCGGTATTTCAATTAACCTCTTTTTGAAAATATTCACTCCGTATAATCTATTTCTATTACACTAAATGTTTGAGCAACGATGCTGAAAAACAATAAGGTTCTATTCTAAGCCGTTACGATTTCAATTCAATCGGTTGATCTTTTCTTTATCGTTTCTACAAATTTCTTCACACACACACTCACATAGTCAGACGAAATTATGATAGTTTTTGGAAATCGATCCTGAACATATGTATACCAAAATCTTCATTTTCAGGCGTTTTCAACTATTTAGAACTTTGGCTAGTAAAAACAAGCCTTGCACAATAATAACATATCTTTAGGTAATTTATCCGTAATATAAACAAGTCTGTAATGGATAAACTTTCACATTATATTGGCTGTGATAAATACAATAAGGAATACTCGCACAAAGAAATGAAAAGCTAATATAGTATAAAACCTAATAACAAACTAATCAAGTTACTTTAATATCGACAAGCTTCTTCTGAGAAGTATACTGAAGTAACATGAGGAACTTCAGTGTTACTAAAATGTTATAATTGATCGAGGTATCTTTAAACTCGACCGTTCGACATTTGGTTTATTTGTTACGCCTTTATTATTATTGTTCGGCGTGTTTATTTGTTACGTGTTTATTAATATTGCTCGGCATTTGGTTTATTTCTTACGCGTTATTTATTATTGTTCGGCGTGTTTATTTGTTACGCGTTTATTATTATTGTTCGGTGTGTTTATTTGTTACGCGTTTATTCTATTGTTCGGCGTGTTTATTTGTTACGCGTTTATTATTATTTTTCGGCATTTGGTTTATTTGTTATGCGTTAATTATTATTGTTCGGCGTGTTTGTTTATTACATGTTTATTATTATTGTTCGGCATTTGGTTTATTTGTTATGCGTTAATTATTATTGTTCGGGGTTTTTATTTGTTATTATTATTATTGTTCGGCGTGTTTGTTTGTTACGCGTTTATTATTATTGTTCGGCGTGTTTGTTTGTTACACGTTTATTATTATTGTTCGGCGTGTTTATTTGTTACACGTTTATTATTATTGTTCGGCGTGTTTATTTGTTACGCGTTTATTATTATTGTTCGGCATTTGGTTTATTTGTTACGCGTTTATTATTAACATTCACTGGAATTCTTCACACAGGGCCTACATTTGCAGCGATATTATTTAGCAACTGGGAAAATAGCCCATATTAAAGACAGTATGAGAATAGTAGGCTACTTATATTTTTTTTGTTTCTAAAATTCTAATTAAGTTTACACTGAAGTACCAATATATAAAACAAGGATTTCTAAAAATTTCGACAAAAATTTAAATTAAAGTGCAAATTACAAAATGTCCAGGAAAATCAAACTGTGTTATTCGTTTTCAAATCGAAATTTTACAAAAAACAAAATTGTGTCATTAATAAGCATTTCTCCTGTCTGTTTTTCTGAATCAAAATATTTCGAAATCTAATTTTAAAAAGTCTCATTAGTTTTTTAGTTAAATATTTAGCTGAAATTACATCTTTTTCATTATTGTTTACAATAAATATTTTTGATGAAACGTTTGAATTTTAATAAATAAAACAACCACTTTACATCATGTGTATATTTCATTGTAAATTTATTAAAACGATTATGTGAAACAATTAAAAAAGTATTGCAGTTTTCGTAAATTTTTTAAAAGTTTTTTTCTGTTATTCGACGACTGACAACTCGGTACAGCTATTATTACCACTAATATTTTCAAAAAAGACAATTAATTAAATTAATACTTTCTATTTCAGATGTTCATGTTGCCAATCACCATGTATGTACCAGCTTTAGCTTTTAACCAAGGTAAGTATTTTAATGGATTTTTAAATTTGTTTTTATTTTAAAATTCACATTGAAAATTATAAACTGCTTTAATAGCCCGTAAGTAGTTATAATAAATTAGTTTTTATTTTTGTTAAAAGGGGTTTTGTATTTGGCTTAAAACCCTAAAAATTCGGCTTTATAAGAAAACATTAATTTACTAAATTACCCTTAAAAACCATCGACGGTGCTATACAATAAGTTATTGGAATAATCATTTTAATTGCTTTTCTATTACAGTTACAGGAGTTCCGGTTCACCTAACGACTTCCGTTGTCAGCATTATTTGTATCTTTTACACGTCTTTTGTAAGTAAATCAATCAAGTATTACTATTGTGATATTGTTTACTGAACCGTCAGTCCGTTGTAAATTGTCTTCATTCGATTTAGTTGCAGAATTAATGAATAAATAAATAAATGCATTAATGAATGAAGGAGTTAATGAATGAATAAATGCATTAATTTGGGCATAATGAATTTTTAAGGCTACTGTTTTTGGACTGCGACCTTTATAGATCAGTTGTTCCTATTTTCCATATTGTTAAGGTTCTCAGTTACAGCGCCTTGTCTATTCCTAATCTTTTTTTAACGTCTACGACATGGGGAGGATTCGAGGTGGGTAGCTCCCCTCACGTCTGGTCATTTCCCAGTTCCTTATTGAGGTACTTCCAGATACTTGTTCTGCTGATTCCTTTTCAAATGTTTTTCTCTTTACCTTTATTACGGAGGTTCTGCTCCATTTTGACGACCTTTTTATTGTTCCATGAGATCACCGTATTTTACATTCTTACTTCAAACACCCACAACAAGCTAAGGAAATAAGTCCGCCCACACAGAGCCCTGCATGCATCGGTAAGGTCGCCAGGACTCCCAAAGCTCCGTTTAACACACCATTAGCCCGGTGGCATTCACTCCATCAGAGTGAACTTTAGAGTTTAAAGTTAGCCAAGTTATGTAGAGTAGTGTGAACTAGAGGTACGGTGGGATCGCTAAGCCCATCAGCTGCTCACTTCAGCTGCCTCCGCCGGAAATAAATGGCGAAACAAACATATATTATTTCCGCTAGTGACCAAACGCTGGATAAACTAAAGCAGCAACAAACTGGCAAGAGCTTAGGAGGTCTCTCGTACAGCTGCCTTAGAGGTTTTGTTAAGCTTCAGTTAAATGACAGAGCGCACTTTCGACTGAAATTTGAAAATAATGTTAAAAATTTAATTACAAATATTTGTTTTTTAAAGATTTGCTACCGACAAAAAAAAACGACTAGACAGATTTCAGTGGAATCATTTATACTTGTAAATACAAAAGTTAGTAGGTTCTAAGCTACTTCAAACTTTCTTTCGCCTGTTTGAAACAAAACGGTGCGCACTCAAAATGCTTGATTTACTTTACAAAAGAAGGATTTCCACGAGCTCTTGCAGCCAAACGAGTCACCAACCTGAAATAATGTTACTGTATGATTCCTTCAGACAAACGGTTTTAGTTGTATGGTTGCAAAAAACTTAGCTTTAAAAGCTAAAACTTGGTATTTAGAACTTTGTCTGAACAATCTTAATTATTTTGCCGAGAAAATACTACATTTTACAAATAACTTATTTCAACAAACGTTTCTCCTCTTCTACAACACATAAATTAACTGTAGTTTACATTGAAGCAAAATTGTTAAGGCAACTTAAAAATAATAATTTGTAATTTTATTTCCTGAAAAATACCTTAGCAATGCCCTGGCACAACTATTGTTTGTGTGTGTGTGTGTGTGTGTGTGTGTGTGTGTGTGTGTTCAAACTTGGCTCGAAAAATTACCGTTTCAATTATTCCCCACTAGAGGGCCAAGAATTCCATGATCCTGGACCACTCAGGTATATAGCTTATTGTGCACTCTCGTTCACAAGTTAAATCTTTCCAATCCAACCTCAGGTCTTTAGAGAACCGTGAGATGCTTCGGATGATGTGGCCCTGTTCCATCGTCTGTCCACCACTCCAGAGATACATTATTATATCACTATAATAGTGATTTGCAAACCTGCGATTCAGTCACTGATATTTAAAAATCACAGTTCGACTTGTGATTCACCCAAGTAGAATATCAGATCTTAAGTGTGATTTCATTGGCTGATTCGTAGCACTAACACACCGGCAACAAGGTAAACTAAATAATGACTCATTCAATCACGTTTCACATTTTAAGCTGTGCAGTGGTGTTACAATTCGTGATCACGTGATCCAAAGCCTCTAACGAAGCTACATTTTGTTTAATTATTTTGTATGCCTGATTGATCGTCTGGCTTGTTTTGACATTATTTCTTTAGTTTCTATTAACATATATTTCATCTAACCTACTAATTACTTATTATAGATATTGCAGGTACTATTTTATTTATAAAAGTGAGGAGAAATAGAAGTATGCTATCAAATATTATTTCCCCTTAAACAACGAAACATTTTAAAAATCATGTTCTTTAAGGTAAACACTGTTACTGTTTAACCCGTTGTGTGTAAATTATATTTCTGTATTTTTCAATAATTTTATTGTTTGACTAAATATCACTTGCTTTAAAAGCTTCAATTATGGTTGGATGTTTTTAAGTTACAGTCTAAATATTTATTCGAACAAAAATCAATACAGGAATTAGGTAAAAATAAATTTTAGGTCGTCACGTAATGTGTGATTCATTTAGTCACATTTCACTTCTATAGTTAGTAGCTACTACCTACAGCTAAGGGAGCGATAAAGATTAGTAAATCACAATCACAGCGTTTCCGTAGAAGCCATCACCGTTCGTACTGTGAAAGTAAAATCACTGTTAGTTATATCACTACATTCTGAAGATATTTAACTAGTCCATGTTACCAAAATGGACACTAAAATAATTAAACTAGTTTTGTACAAGTGAATATTAACTTACATTTAACGTAGTTTTTCAAATCGGTTTAATTTCATTTTCCCTTTGTTTTAATTGAACACAATTTTAATTTTTCAAGACTGTACTAAATTTGGTTTGTTTTTTTACCCCACATTTATGTTTTTTTATGCATATTAAGTGTTTATTTTCGCTTTTATGCATTATTTCTTTTTAATGGTCCCTGATTTAGAATTGTACTGAAATTAACTCTAGAACTTCTAGTACTTACACTAACTGCCGCTATGAACGCTGCATATTAAAAGACCAATGATTCTGGAAAGGGACGCTTGGGGGGAAAGGGACGTTTATCTGTTTGTGTTGTGTTACTACTATTTTGCAGCAGAATGTTTTAAGCATTTATGGACTGAAAAGACGCGTTTTATAGTATCGATATTCGAGTTAGTTTTTTTTTATACTATTTTTTTTTAAGCAATACTTTCTATAAAAATTTGATTTCACTATCGTAATCGGTGTTAAAAACTGTATAAATTAGCATTTAAAACATTAAAATTGCATTAAATGAAAATAAAAATGACATCTCGGAAACTAATATATAAAAAAAAAATCGTAAGTTTAAAAGCGTGGGTTAGCGTATTGGGGGGTCGAATGTAGACAGAGTCGAAGCTACGTGGAGCGGAGCCCAACCACTCGACTCTGCTTAGCTTAACTCGACTCCGTTATGTTTTCAGTGGCCGCACCTACATTAACAATCAGTAGATTCGTTTTTGTATCGCACGAAACTTAAACTGTTTCAGTAATGTAATAATTTAGAAACATTAAAACGTATATTATTAAAAGTCTATAGGCTAACCTGAACATGTTGTTTTATTTATTGTCTTCAAACGTGTTCCTGGATTTAGTTTACCTGTGATGAACCTATATTCAATATTCAATTTAGGAGAATGAGATTGAATCTATATTCAATACTATTTTAAGAATCTTAATCTGTGTTTTATTTATTGCAAAATTATTGCTTTTAATGTAACATTTTCAATAATTTAGCTTCAATAATTCGGAGCCTTGCGAGGGTTAAAACGATTCAGCTGTCCTGCCACTTGAGCTTCTGTTATGTGAAAAGGTGTTGATTCAATTGGCTGATTTAGGAAGTGGTGAAGGTGGTCTTGAACATGTTGAGTGTGAACAGGATCGAAGATACGCGCATGAGGGGAAAACTGATGTTCTAGCGTGTCAGCAAAAGTCTCTGCTTTTTCCATGGGGGTGTATACTAGGCCTGTATTGGATTCTAGTGGATGATTTGGCCGTTTTTCTCCGGTGAGAGTTCTAGCGGCTTTCCACAATGTTCCGTTGTTTATGTCTAGAGAAGATATAAAGTTGTCCCAAGTGTCTTCTTTGAACTCAGCAGCGCCTTGACTAGTGCCGTCTGTTTGTTCAGCTGCCCTCATTGTTTGCCATAGTTTTCTTAGAAGTCTCTTCCTGCGTAGCTCTGTAGTAATATGAGGCGGTAGGTCCGAGCGTTTGGAAGAAGGTGCAGTAATGGGAGTTGTAGTGTTTCGACGTGGTAGTCTAGGATAGAAGTGAAGCTGATAGTGCGTGTAGAGTTGGGTATGACAGCTGTGAGGTCGTGGCAGAAGGAGCGCCAGTCAATTTTACTATTCGTTGAGGGGTGGGGTAGAAGAACTGATAGTGATAGCAGAATTGGACCAAGTAGTCCAGCAGAATTGGCGGAATTTTTGGTCTGCTGCTGAGAGCACGTGGTTTTCTCACAGTCATACGAGAAATGGAAGTGGTGGATGATACTGAACTGATTGAGGTCTTACGGTTGCGTAAATGTTTATAAACAACCTTTTCGCCTGAAGGCGAAAAGTCTTGCAGCGGCAGGATATCTCAACGTTGCCGTTAGCAACGGTGGTGACTGTTTATAAAATGGCTTGCCAGTTGGACCGGGTTTGTCTGTTGACTGGCGGGAATTTGTATCTGGGCATCGGGGCAGGAATGACGTCTTGGCCCTGAGAAAGGCCAAGAGTTGAAGCGGGAATGGTTTTCGGGGTGTTGTCTGTAGAGTCCGTCAGGGAGACGGACTTCTTAATCTTTCGAATGGTTTTAGGTGATGTTGATTTTGCGGGGGGTTGGAGTTGGGTCACAAATGACCATTTCTCAGTTATTTGAGACATACCCTGAAGGGGTACGCCTCGAATTGCCAATGGGGTACCTATGCAAGATGCACACCACTTGCCTGACTTGCTGGGGAGAAATGATTTATGGGGACCTTTTCAGTACCACAAGCTTCCTCCTTGGTGCTGGCCGGCTGGTTAAAGCACCAATGTTCAGTCTCTCCGCCACAGATGTGTTTGCGGAAGTCGTCCCTGGCTCGCTGGTCGGCACCTGACTGTCGATCGCTTTGTTTCGTGTTCTGCACTGCGATGAACTTTACTGCTAGGCGTTAGGCGCTGTCGACTGGTTCAGGTCAGTATGCTGCATCATGTTGGTTTCCTTGCCATTAGTTGGTGTTACAACCGGAAGAACCTTATAGAGAACTGTAGTAAACCATATGATTTCTTTTTATATCAATGGGGTTTACGATACGTTTGAATCGTGTGTTTCTAGTATATGTAATTATTAAATCGGGGGTTTTTTTTTTCATAAAGATTTAATAATGTATGGCTTCAATTATAAAGTAATTTAAAAGCTTAATTCGGCTGCCGAGCATATTTAGAGCGTGGCGAAATCGTACGCTGTTTCGAGACCAGAATGACACCGTTTGTGTTATGTCGTCAATTTCTTATCACAAATGTAGTATATTATGCTTGAGGTTTTTATACGAAAGTTGACATTACGTGTTAACGGCCGAACTCGGTTGAAAAGCAATACGAACATGATCAGCGCCAGAAAATTTAGTTTAAAGTGAGAGTTCAGCAAAGTTTGTATCGCCGCTATACACCTAGGTACTGGGGTTTAACAATTGCTTCTTGTAAATTTGAATGGAGGTTTAAGCAAGAAATATGGAAATTTAGGAAAACCCTCATGTAGTTTGGAGACCCCTGCTCTAAACCAAAGTGGTTTGGCTATTCTACTGCGAATAGCCCATAAAAATCAATTCTCCTTTTTCTTATTGTGTCTGATAGTGTTTCAGTTTTTTGGTAAAGAGTTTCATTACTGATGTGGAGTAATTGGTTGTTACGGAATTTGGGGCCTAAGATTTTTTCGTAATATCTTTCTTTCTTTGATCTCCAGCCTTAATGAACTTAAACCCACTTATTTGCAACAAAAAGAATATTATTAAATATTAATAATTAAACAGCCTAATACAGTAGTCAGAATATTGTTTAAACGAGTACACTTCTGAATTGTGGGTTGTGTCAAAAGAAGATTATTATTTATAATAGCTTTGTGAAACTTAACTATAAAATTTTCTTTCACGAAAACGGTCTAACTGTAATATTTTCTGTAAAATAAATATTTTCTTCCTCTTATTTTATTACATAGTTCTACTGGATAGCGGAGAAAGAGTACAGTAAGACTTTTTAACACTTCACGTCTTTCGAAAACACTCACTTTAGGTTCAAATATAATTCCACTAAATTCTCACTAGTAATGATATAAGAGACTCTAAATTTACTTTTTTTTGAAGGTAAATGTTTACCTCTTCCCTTATTTATGTCTATGTTTATTTACAATAGACGACAGCAAAAATATAACGTCATGTAAATGAATTTAAAAATAAACTTTATTATTTAAATCAATAAATTTTATACATACATTTACTTATAATTTAATATACGTAAAAATACAAGTAGGCCTAAATCAGAAATGAACAGTGACCCTCGGAAAGTCGAACTGATAATTTGTACTGTTTAGCAATAAATTTCTTTTATTTAAAACTTAGTACATACACATTATAAAAACTATAAACCAATTTTGAGACAGATGTCATGTCACTGTTTAGTCTAATTCTTTCTCATTAATAGTTAACGCCAATTTTTAAATCTGCCACTGTAAATAATATTTTTCACGTAATTAATAAAGTTAAATAGATTTAGCAAATCAAAATAGACATTAAAATTAACTTATTATAAATTTGTTGTAGCTTAGCACCCTCTGTTCCTGTTGCCTTATGCAAGAAGCTTGTGTAAACACGTTGGCTGACAATGTTACATAAATATTTAAAACTTGTTTAAGCATGCCAAAGACGTAATGGCTTCAATAAGCTGGCTTTCTGTTTTGACGTGAACATGTTTTAAAAGGTACTTTTCTGCATTGTGAAATATTGAGATTTTTACCTTGAGCCAAGTAAGGTCTCATTACTAGACCTTGTGTGCACTTGTTAAGCATTGCGTTCGGGCAAGCGGACAAACAGGCAGGCAGACAGGGTGTAATGAGATATTATGCTGTAATAGTGCCTCTTGAAGAGTTACCATTTAATTACCATATAATTAATGTCTTCCAACTGTCCCCCCCCAGTTGAGCAGAGATTCCATCGTCTAGTAGTCAGTTTTGCGAGATGATGCTGAGGAAGCAGAAGAAGAGAAAGAGTTTTTACGCTTGCGTTAAAAATCGATTTTACTGACGACCGATTGTTGTCCAATATCGTGGACATATTTTTTATCTTTCAGACTTTTTGTAACAACACAAGGATGCATCGAAACAGAAATTCAGTGAAACCTAGAACACTTACATATAAGTGTCATCGCCTAAACTGAGTTACACTACCTGTAGTTCCGCTTACTAATATCTAAACAACCCCAGCTTCTCTTCCGGCTTGCAACCATCCTAAGCCTTCACTCCTGTCAATCAATACTCAACCATAATTTCAAGTATAGACAGGTCGAAAATCATTATTCGGCAGAACATCGAGGAGGAACACCCACTACAGAAGAATTACACGCAGCCTACCGACACCCGGAACAACTACACAAGACACCACAACTTGCTCGGGAAGAAAATAGGAGGAATACGGTCAACTCTAAACAAGAATTTCTTTCCCCATTCCGAACCGGTAAAGTGCCTCGCCAGCTCGCGGCCGACCTGGTAAACGCCCGGACTTCTTCTATTTCTCCCGCAGACTACATAAGCGCAATACCATTTTACATAAACATCCTTTGGCTCCTAAACCTTTTTTTATGTCCTAAACCTTTGGCTCAGGAGAACTCATAAGATGGCAAAAAAAGCAACAACTTAAAGTAGTAACTGAAATGGCAGTTACCAGAAGATGAGATCTTGAATCAGAATTGAATTAGCAGGTAGTAACATCCGTAATGACATAGGCCTAATAACAATCTCTGACAAGCAATACGCAGACAATATGACAATGTTTCTCGTTATGTAGACAAAATTCTGTGCAAGTGCCACCAACACACAACAAAAAAAAAATACTGAGACTGAAAGTTTCAATTAGATTAAATGTATAAATTATGTTTTGCTTTATTTATTCCTATAAGATTAAAAAAGTATCGTGATCGTGAAAAAGCTGATATTTAAATTTTGATAAATATTCAGTAACATTAGTCTATAAGCAAGTATAAATGATAAGTCTCAAATTTTGCTAAAATCAATCGATTACGAGTATTCAAACAAAATTTAATAGTGAGTGAGTGATTTAGGTTGACTCTTAGCCAAAAAATAACTAAAAAATAACAAAAAGATAACGTTGTGGTAGGAAAAACGTTATAGGTGTAATCAATATTTAATTTTGACAAAGTTGATAATTTTCGTCATCATTTTTTATGTACCTTTTTGAAATTATTCTTCAAATACGAACATGGTAATACACACGATTTCAAACTAACTTTTTACACTAAACTAACATTAAATTAAAGTGTAGTTCTGTAATACATACTGCAGAGTGAGTTTATTATGTCAATAGAGTCATAATTCGATTTCAAAAATATTATTTGTTTAGAAGATACTTAACCTCAATAATATCAAACTTTTTCAAATTTAAGTAACCACTACCTAATAATTTTTCCCGATAGAAAATAAGTAAATACCCCCAAATAAACTATAAAAATGAAGGTTATGACTTAAAATTTCTTGAAAATTTTAATTATTACTTTAAAAGATACAGATGGATAAACTATAAAATACTAGGTGTACAATATAAGTAATAATGCTATTTTCACTAAGCTAGATGATTATCGAAAAAATAAGAGTATTTCACTTTACAAAGGTAGCAACATGCAAATTACAATTTATAATTTTTTAGAATTTATAAAATCTTAAGAAATGCAGTAATAAAAGACCGTATATTTGTCAACTTAAAGTTAACACGCCTCAAGATAAGAGCGATTCCGACGTTAGTAAATTACTAATTAGTATTTACAATTCGATTATGAACATTAGTATATTTCCTGACATGCCTTGGTGATACTAGAGAGAAATTAACAGCTCTTCTCAAAATATCCATAAGCAGTGTTAACGTTTTTTATCACTACATTCTGAAAACAAAAGTGTTTTATGTCTTTTGTGTTGAATTAGGATGAAATATTAAACGATACTGAAAGCACACAATTTAATGTTGAAACGCTTTGAATATTCATACTTTAACAAAGAACACAAATTATAGGACGATTTGTTGCTCCAGTAAGTATGAATTTGGCTTTGTGGTTAATGAATATCAGTAAACGTAGAATTTAGTAGGCAGCCGTATAATGACGGTAACAACTGTTTGGAAGAAACTCCGTTCCGTTTCTGGTTCATCTCCATCAACTCCCTTGATGGGCATCAAGCAACGGAATGGAATAATAAGTTTTGATCCTCGAGATATTGTTAATACATTGGGTTTATATTTCGCAGATTACTCTTCGTCTACTTCCTATAGCAATGGTTTTTGTCTTTTCAAAAATACCCAAGAAGCAATGCCATTCGTCGTTGGTACATTTCTCTTTTGAACGCGCCCTTCTCAGTAGAAAAGCTGGAATCTGCACTGTCATACTCTTCAGATTCATCACCAGGCCCTGATAACCTTGTATATTCCATGATTAAAAATCTTCCAACATTAGGGAGGATTTCCCTCCTGAAGATATACAATCGTATGTTTGAGAAACACTCTTTCCCTGATGCTTGGTTGGAAGCAACAGTATTTCCTATTCTTAAGCCAGGTAAAGATAAAACTTGATCCAAACAGCTACCGTCCTATTTCTCTTACAAGTGTGTTATGCAAGCTGGTGGAGAAAATAGTAAATCGCCGTCTTGTTTGGTATTTAGAAAATAATAATTTACTCTCCAAGGACCAGTGCGGTTTTAGGCAAGGGCGATCTTCCATTGATCAGTTAGTTTTATTAGAATCTGCAATCCAAAATGCCTTTCTGTTACGTCAAACACTTGTTGCAATATTCTTTGACCTAGAGAAGGCATTGATATGGCTTGGAGAAGAGGAATACTAAATACATTAAAATCATGGGGTATACAAGGTAATATACTAGCTTTTATTTAAAATTTTCTCTCAAACAGATATTTCAGAGTACGGCTTGGATCTACATTTTCAGATCGTTTTCGGTTAGAGAATGGCGTCCCGCAGGGAAGTGTACTTAGTGTGACTTTGTTTGCTGTTGTTATCAGTAGCATAACTGCGGTCTCCTGTTCGCTGTTCTCTATTTGTGGATGACTTTGCAATTTATGTTGGTGTTAGAAGTTTGGCTACAGCTGAAAAAACACTTCAGCTTACAGTAAATATATTGCAGTCATGGACGAATTTTACTGGGTTTAAATTTTCTGCTGCTAAAACTCAATGTATTGCCTTCAGTCTCCGTCGACAGATCCGAACTCCTTCAATATTTCTCGATGATACAGAAATTCGGACCATTCCATCTGTTCGATTTTTGGGATTAATATTCGACCAAAGACTTTCATGGAACCCTCATTTGCGTGATTTAAAGTTACGATGTAACAAAATTCTAGATATATTAAGGGTGCTTAGTGGTTTTCGATGGGGCGCTGATAGAACTTGTATGATGATGTTTTACCGTGCGGTGATTCGCTCGCGAATTGATTATGGCAGCATTGTATATTCGTCTGCACGACTGTCCGTATGAAAGAAATTAGACCCAGTCCATCATTCTGCAATACGACTTGTTTCTGGAACTTTCCGTTCTAGTCCCGTTGAGAGCATTCTAGCCGAGGCTGGGGAACCTTCACTCTCTCGACGGAGACAGAAACTACAGATGTGGAATAGGTGGTGGAGCAGGAGGTGGAGCAGGCGAAGGAGCTCGAGGTGAAGCAGCAGGTGGAGGGGTGGATTATTACGTGGAGCACGAGTTAGAGTAGTAGGTGAGCACGATGTGGAGCTGGAGGTGGAGAACGAGGTGGATCAAGAGAAGGAGCAGGAGGTGGAGAACTAGGTGGAGCACGAGGTAGAGCACGAGGTAGAGCAGAAGATGTAGCACTAGGTAGAGCAGGAAGTGGAGCTTGAGGTGGAGCACTAGTTGGAGCAGGAGTTGCAGCACGAGGTGGATGATGAGGTGAAGCAAGAGGGGGAGAAGGAGAAGGAGGAGGTGGAGGTGGAACACGAGGTGAAGCACGAGGTGGAGCAGAAGGTGGGGCAAAAGGTGGAGCAAGAGTTTGAGCAAGAGGTGGAGCAATAGGTGGAGCAGGAGCACGAGGTAAAGCAGGAGGTGGAGCATAAGGTGGAGCATAAGGTGGAGCATAAGGTGGAGCAGGAGGTAGAGCAGGTGGAGCACAAGGTAAAGCAGGAAGTGTAACACGAGTTGGAGCAAGAGGCAGAGCAGGATTTGGAACAGGAGGTGGAGAAGGAGGTAAAGCGGGTGTTGGAGTTCGAGTTGGAGCACGAGTAGGAGCAGGAGTTGAGCATGAGGTGGGACAGCAGATGGAGCACGAGGTGGAGCAGGAGGAGGAGTAGAATGAGGAACAAGAGGTGGAACAGCAGGTGGAGCAGGAGGTTGAGTAGAAGGTTGAGCAGGAGGTGTAGCATGAGGTGGAACAAGAAATAGAGCTGGAGGTTGAGCACGAGGTGAAGGAGGAGGTGGAGCACGTTGTACCACTGGAGGTGAAGCAAGAAATAGTGCGCAAGGTGGAGAAGGTAATGAAGTTTTACGTGGAGTAGGAGGTGGAGCATGAAGCGGAACGAGAGACCTAGCAAGAGGTGGAGCACGAGGTGGAGCAATAAATAGAGCAGGAGGTGGAAAAATAGGTGGAGCAGATGGTTGAGTAAAACAAAAAGCTGTAGGTAAGGCACGAGGTGGAGAAGTAGGCGGAGAAGGAGACGGAGCAGGAGGTGAACCAGGAGGAGAAACACGAGGTGGAGGAGGAGGAGGTGGAGCAAGACGTAGAGCAGGAGGTGGAGTATTACGAGGAGAAGGAGGCGGAGCAGTAGCCGGAGCAGGAGGAAGCAGAAGGCGGAGCACGAGGTGCAGCACGAGTTAGAGCAAAAGGTGGAACAGGAGATGGAGCAGGAAGTAAAGCAATAACTGGAGCTAGAGGTGGAGCAGGACGTGGAGCATGTGGTGGGTTCACGAGGTAGGGCACGAGGTGGAGAAGTAGGTGGTGCAGGTTGTGGAGTACGAGGTAGAGCATTAGGTGAAGCAAAAGTTTAAGTACGAGGTGGAGCAGGAAATGTAGCACGAGGTGCAGCAGGAGGTGGACTAGAAGGTAGAGCGAGTGGAGCACGAGGTGGAGCAGAGCGTAGAACACGAGGTCGAGAAGATGGTGGAAATGGAGGTGAAGCACGAAATGGAGCAGCAGGTAGAGCATAAGGTGGAGCAGGATGCTGAGCAGGAAGTGAAGGAGGAGGTGGAGCAGGAGGTGGAGCAGGAAGTAGAGCAGTAGGTGGAGCAGGATGAAGAACAGATGGAGCACGAGTTGGAGCAGAAAGTGGAGCTGGAGGTAGAGCACAATTTAGAGGAGGAAGTAGAGAGATAAGGAGTACCTACCTCTTTATCTTCCAAAGTGGAGCAGGAGGTGGAGCAATAGGTAGAGCTGGAAGTGTAGCAAGAGATAGAGCGCGAGGTAGAGTACGAGGTGGAGCAGTATGTGGAGTAGGACGTGGAGCACGCGGTGGAACAGGACTTGAAACACGACATAGAGCATGAGGTAGAGGAAGAAGTGGAGCAGATGATAAAGCAGGACGTGGAGTAAGAGGTGGAGCACCAGGAGAAGCAGGAGGTGGAGAACGAGGTGAGCAGGAGGTGGATCAGGAGTTGGAGAAGGATGTTTAGCATGAGGTGGAGCAGGATATGGAACTGGAAGTATAGCACTAGGTGGAGCAAGAGATGGTGCAGGAGGTGGAGTACGAGTTGGAACACAGGAGGATCAGGAGGTAGAGAACGAGGTGAGCAGGAGGTGGAGCAGGAGTTAGAGAAGAATATTTAGCAGGAGGTGGAGCACGAGGTGTAGCAGAAGGTGGAGCAGTAGGTTTAGCTGGGTGTGGAGCGGGTGGTGGACCTGGAGGTGGAACAGGAGGTGGAGTACGAGGTGCAAAAGGATGAAGAGCAAATGAAGCACGAGGTGGAGCAGGATGTAGAGTAATACGTCGTGCAGGATGTGGGGATGATGTGGAGCAGGAGGTAGAGCATGAAGTGGAGCAGAAGATAAAGCAGATACATTTAGTACAAGGTGGAGCACCAGGAGAAACAGGAAGTAGAGAACGAGGTGAGCAGGAGGTGGAGCAGGAGTTGGAGAAGGATATTTAGCAGGAGGTGAAGCACGAGGTGGAGCTGAAGGTGGAGCAGGAGGCTTATCTGCAGGTGAAGCGGGTGGTAGAGCTGAAGTTGGAGCAGACGGTGTACCAAGAGGTGGAGCACGAGTTGGAGCAGGATGTAAAGTACAAGTTGGAGCACAAGGTAGATCACGAGGTGGAGCAAGAGGTAAAGCAAGAAGTGATGTAGGATGTGGAGCATAAGGTGGAGTAGAAGATAAAGCAGGAGGTGGAGCAAGAGGTAGAAAGGAGCAAGAGGCAAGAGGTAGGTAAGGAGAAGGTGGAGCACGAGGTGGAGCAGGCTGTAAAGTAGAATATGGAGCATTATGTGGAGGGACGAGGAGTAGCAGGAGGTGAACCGGAGGTGGAAAACGAGGTAGAGCAGGAGATGGTGAACGAGGTGGAGAACGAAGTGGAGGAGGAGGTGGAGCAGTTCATGGAACTGGAAGTAGAGCACGAGATGATGCAGGAGGTGGAGTACGAGGTGGAGAACGAGGTGAGCAGGATTTGGAACAGGAGTTGGAGAAGGATGTTTAGCAGGAGGTGGAGCAGCAGGTTTAGGTGGATGTGGAGTAGGTGGTGGAGCAGGAGGTGGAGAACGAGGTTAAGCATGAAGTGGAGCACGAGTCGGAGCAGGATGTGGAACATGACGTGGAACACTAGATGGAACACTTGGTATAGCAAGAGGTGGAACAGGAAGTGATGTAGGAAGTGTAACAGAAGGTAGAGCAGGAGATAAAGCAGGAGGTGAAGCACGATGTGGAACACGAGGTAGAACACGAGGTGGAGCAGCAGGTGGGGTAGGAAGTGATGTAGGAAGTGGAGCAAAATGTGAAGCAGGAGGTGAAGGACGAGGTGGAGCAGTAGGTAGATCAGGCTGTAAAGCAGGGGGTGTAGCAGGAGGTCAAGCAGGATGTAGAGTAATAGGACGAGCAGGATGTGGAATACGAAGTGGAGCAGGAGATGCAGCACGAAATGGATCAAGAGGTGGAACACAAAATGGTCAAGAGGTAAAGCGAGAGGTGGAGCAGGAGGTGGAGGAAGTAGAGCACGAGGTGGGCTACGAGGGGGAACACGAGGTACGGCACGATGTGTAGCAGGAGGTAGAGTAGGAGGTGGAAAAAGAGGTAAAGCAGGAGTTGGAATTCCAGTGTGAGCACGAGGAGGTGGAGCATGACGTGGGACAGCAGGTGGAGCACTAGTTAGAGCAGGAGGATGAGCAGAATGTGGAGCAATAGGTGGAATAGGAGATTTCGCATTATTTTGAGCACGAGGTGAAGGAAGAGGTGCAGCACGATGTGGCGCTGGAGGTGGAGCAGAAAGTAGTGCACGATTTTGAGCAGGAAGTAATGCACGAGGTGGAGCAGGTGGTGAAGCAGGAGATAAAGCAGGAGGTGGAGTACGAAGTAGAGCACGAGTAGGATAGGATGTGACGCATTAGGTAAAGCAGGAGGCGGAAAAAGAGGCCTAGCAAGAGGTGGAGCATAACGTGGAGAAGGAGATAACGTGGAGAAGGTAGACGGAGCAGGAGGCAAAGGAGGAGACGGACCACGAGGTGGAGCAGGAGTAGAAGTACGAGGATGAGTAATAGGTGGAGCAGAAGGTGTAGCAGGAGGTGAAGCAAGAGGTGGCTCAGGAGGTGGAACAGGAGGTGAATCACGAGGTTGAGCAGGCGCAGGAGCATGAGGTGAAGTAGCAGGTGGAGAGGGAGGTGCAGCATTAGGAGGAACACGAGGTACGTTGTAGGTTAATCACGAGGTGGAGCAGGATGTGGAGCAGGAGATGGAACATTAGATGGAGCAGGAGATGGAGCAAGAAGTGAAGCAGGACGTGGAGCACGAGCTGGGGCACGAGGTCGAGCACGAAGTGGAGCAGAATGTGGAGCACGAGGTGGGGCAGAAGGTGAAGCAAGAGATTGAGCACGAAATGGGACAGGAGGTGGAACATAAGTTGTAACAGGTGGTGGAGAACTTAATGGAGCAGGAGGTGGAGCATAAGTTGTAACAGGAGGTGGAGCACGAAATTAAGCCGGAGGTGGAGCACGAAATGGAGTTGGAGAAAGAGGCGGTGGAGAAGGCGGAGCAGGAGGCAGTGGAGCAGAAGGTGGAGTACGAGGTGAAGCACGAGGTGGAGTAGGAGATGGAGCAGGAGTTTGAGAAGGATGTTTAGCAGTAGGTGAAGCACGAGGTGGAGCAGAAGGTGGAACAGGAGGTTTAGCTGGATGTGGAGCGGGTAGTGGAGCGGGTAGTGGAGCTGGAGGTGGAACACGAGGTAAAGCAAGAGGGAGAGCAGGAAGTGATGTAGGAGGTGGAGCAGGAGGTAAAGCAGGAGGTGAAGTACGACGTAGAGGAGGAGGTGGAGCACGAGTTGGAGCAATAGATGGAGCAGGATGTCCACATTACGTATTACGTGGAGCACAAGGTGGAGCACGAGGAGTAGCAGGAGTTGGAACAGGAAGTGGAGAACGAGGTGGACTAGGAGGTGGTGAAAGAGGTGTAGCAGGAGTGTGAGCAAGAGGTTGAGAAGTAGGTGAAGCAGGTGTTAAAACAGAAGATAGAAGAGTAGCAGAAGATAGAACAGGAGGTTTAGCATATGGTGGAGCACGAGGTGGAACAGGAGATTAAGCAGCAAGTGGAGCATGAGGTGGAACATGAGGTAGAGCAGGAGGTGGCGCAAGAGGTGGAGGAGGAGGTGAAGCAGGAGGTGGAGTACGAAATTAAGCAGGAGGTGGAGCAACAGGTAGACCTCAGTTGGAGGAGGAGATGAAGCAGGAGGTGGAAAGGAGGCGGAAAGGAAAGCGGAGCAGGTAGTGCACGAGGTTAAGCAATTGATGGAGGAGGAGGTGATGTAGGAGGACATAAAAGAGGAGGTGGATCACATGTTAGAGGAGAAGTTGGAGCACGAAATAGGTGGATCAGGCTGTAAAGGAACAGGTGGAGCATTATGTGGAGCACGATGAGGAGCACGAGGAGGAGCAGGAGAAGTAGTAGGAGGTAGAGAACGAGTTGGAGCAGGAGGGTGAGCAAGAGGTGGAGCGCTAAGTGAAGCAGGAGTTAAGAAAGAAGGTGAAGCAGGAGGAGCAGCAACATGCGGAACAAGATTTTGAGCAGGAGGTGGAGCAAGAGTTGGAGCAGTAGGTGGAGCAGGACGTAGAGCACGAAGTAAAGCACAAGGTGGAGAATTAGGTAGTGCACGAAATGTAGCAGGATGTAGACCAGGAGGTGGAGCAGGAAGTATAGCAGGAGGTAGAGCATGTGGAGCACGAGATGGAGCAGAAGGTGGAACACGAAGTGCAGCTGGACGTGGAGCATGATTTGGAGCAGGATATGGAGCACGAGGTGGAGATAGAGTTGAAGCGGGAGGGGAGCAGGAGGCAGAGCAGGAGGCGGAGCAGGATCCGGAGCAAGATTTTGAGCAGGGGTTAGAGCAGGAGGTGGAGAAGAAGTTGAAACAGGGAGGAAACGGAGCAGGAACCGGAGCAAGAGGCGGAGCATGAATTGTTGCAGGAAGTGGAGCAGGAGGTGGGGAACGAGGTGGAGCAAGAGGGAGAACACGAGGTGCAGCAGAAGGTAGATAAGGAGGTGGATCTTAAGGTGGAGCGAGTGGTGGAGTAGGTGGTGGAGCAGTGATTGGAGCAGGAGATGGAGCACGAGGTTTAGCACGATCTGGAGCACGAGGTGGATGATCTGCTAACAACGAAGTGGAGCAAAAGGTAGAGCAGAAGGTGGAGCAGGAAAAGAAGCAATAGGTGGAGCAGGAGGTGCAGCACTAGGCAGAGCACGAGATGGAGCAAGAGGTGGAGTACGTGGTGGAGTATTAGGTGGAGCACGAGCTGAAACACGAGGTGGAGCACGAGGAGGAGCAGGTGGTGTAGCAGGAAGTGGAGCAGAAGTTGAAGCAGGAGGTGGAGCACGAGGTAGAACTGAAGGTGGAGCAGGATATATAGCTGATGGAGCACGAGGTGGAGCACGATGTGAAGTGGGAGGTGGATCAGGATGTAGAGTAATAGGTCGAACAAGATGTGGAGCACAAGGTGGAGCAGGAGGTATAGTACGAAGTGGAGCAGGAGGTGGAACACGTAATGGAGCAAGAGGTGGAGCACGAGGCGGAGCAGGAAGTGAAGTACGAGGTGGAGCAGGAGGTGGAGCAGGAAGTGGAGCAGGAATTGGAGCACGATGTAAACAGAAGGTGGAGCAGGTGGCAGAGTATGAGGTGGGGCAGGATGTGGAGCAAATAGAGGAGCAGGAGGTGAACCAGGAGGTGGAGAACGATGTGTAGCAAAAGCAATAGCTACGAAGGTGAGCAGTGGTTGGAGTAGGATGCAAACAGGAGGCGGATCATTAGGTGGAGCAAGAGGTGCAGCACTATGTGGAGCAGGAGGTGGGGCACGAGGAGGAACAGTAGGTGAAGCAGGAGGTTGTACAGGATATGAAGCAGGAGATAAAGTAAGGGGTGGAGTACGAGGAGGTGCTGGAATTAAAGCAGGAGGTGGAGAGCGAGGTGGAGCAGAAGGTTTATCAAGAAGTCCGCCGGCGGAGGCAGCTTAAGTGAGCAGCTGATGGACTTAGTGACCCCACCATACCCCTAGCTCATTCTACTCTCAATCATTTACTCCACATACACACAACACACACACACACACACACAAACACATACGCAGGGGGTTCAGACTAGCTGCACCTAGTGAGAGGACCTAGATGAACGGGTCTGGTGATAGCAGTGGAAGTGATTTATTAAATCCGGGAAATGAGGAGATGCAAGCTGAAACTCTACAGCTACCATCTCCGAAATTTCTAGTTTTTAAAAATTCGGTGGAAGGGGCTGACTTGTCAAAAGTGTCCCCTTTCCTTATAAATAAAACGATTGTTGGAAGAGCAGGTCCCGTAGCTTCAATTAAGAAGCTGCAGAACGGGACTTTACTGGTTCAGACTAACAGCGATAAGCAGAGCCTATCGCTGTTAAAAATGACATCGTTTTATGAAATAGTCAAGGTTTCTGTGGAACCCCACAGAACCTTGAACTCAGCAAAGGGAGTGATAACCTGTAAATATCTCCTCCAAGTAGACCTGGAGGAGATTAAATCAGAGTTAGCAAATTAAGCTGTTGTATACGTGTGCCGCATTACGCGAAATGATAAGGGGCAAAAAGTACCGACTGCCTCTTTGATTTTGAGTTTTGGTAAACCAACTGTCCCAGACCACATCTATGCCGGATACCAGCGCCTTTCGGTAAGGCCATATGTTCCAAAACCGAGCGGTGTTTTAAATGCCAGGGTTTTGGACACGTGAGCTCCACATGCCGGATGGATCAGGTATGTGGTAATTGTAGTGGTAATGGTCATGATAGTTAGAAATGTAAAAATGTTCCAAAGTGTTCGAATTGTGGTGGAGACCATCCCGCTCGTTCCTTTGACTGCCCTAAGTTTAAGGACGAGAAAGCCATTCTTACTATCATGGCCAAGGATAAGATATCTTTTTCAGAAGCAAGGAAGGTTTTCAAAAGCTCAAAATCAGTAATTGAAGGTAAATCGTTTGCTGCTGCCACCTCTACTAGTAAAGCAGCATCGTATGATAATTGCGAAGAGCTAACTAAAACGGTAAAAGCATTATCGGAACAGGTAGCTCAATTGCTAACTCTAATTTCTTCGGGTTCCACTCCTGATTCGCTGTCTAAATCGTCTGAAACGTCTTCCTCTGAAGTGTCTTCAAAAGGAAAGGATACTCACCTTTCAAAAGTCGCTACTAAAACCCTTGTGACAAAGAATCCGAGGCCTGTAATTCCGGAAGAAAATCCATCTTCTTCCAATCTAGGCTTAAGGACTAAGTCGCAAGTGTTAAAGCCTTCGTCTAAGAACGTTCCGTCTGGATTATCTTTTTTTCTAAAAAAAGCTAGTACTTGCCCACCAACAGTTGGGTCGAAGCACACAGGTAACACAAACCTGTTAAACACACAAATAAACAAGGGAAAATGTGTAAAGACGGAACCGTTTCCAAGACGACTTCATTAAAACCAAAACAACTTTAGAATCTGACTTAAATCACAGCAGTGATTCAATGTCTATGTATTCCGATAAACTTAATGTTGATAATAACAATGAATCTGATGTTAATCCTTTAATGTACTAGTATTTTACATTTCAATGTCTACACTTTCATTTAACCATAATGTGATACAATGGAATATTAATGGGGTACGTTGCCATATTGAAGATTTGAAAGTTCTCGTGAGAGATACGCACACCTTCAGTTTTAGAGGCTATTCCATTTTCAGAACTGATTTCATAATGGAGGAAAGAGCCAAAGGTGGTGTTGCCATATTGGCTCATAAATCTGTCGAATCAACTAATGTTAATGTTGTAACCCCTTTACAGGCTGTAGCCGTTCAAACATTCGTCCCATTCAAATTTACCATCTGTTGCCTTTACTTACCTCCGAGTTACAATTTTCAAAATTATGAAATATATGACTTGCTGTCCCAGTTACCGCCGCCGATTTTACTGATAGGCGATTTCAATGCTCACCATGTTACATGGGGTTCATTGTCTTGTAACTCAAAGGGAATACAAATTGATAGAATACGGTCCAACTTGGATTTGTGCCTATTTAATGACGGTTCTCCTACACATTTATCAGTGTCTACTGGTGGATGGACAGTTGTAGATTTGTCATTTTGTAGTCCAATTCTGACAACAAAGTTTGAATGGTCGACATTACCTGATCTATATGGCAGCGATCATACTCCCATTAGTATTACCTTTCGTAACCTCCCTCGTGAGAATCAACGTATACAGCGTTGGATTCTGAAAAAAGCAAACTGGGAGGAATTTCAAAAAAGATTTGTATTACCAGTTATTAAAGAAAGTAACTCTATAAAAATAATTTAAAAAACTTCACTCGTACAATTTTACATATAACGAATGATGTTATTCCTAAATCAACCATAAACCCACGAAGTCCATCTGTCCCTTGGTGGAACGAAAAGTGTAAAGATGCCTTGCGCCTACAAAGAAAAGCACTGAGGAGATTCACCAGAAGTCCGACGGATGAACATCTTGAACAATATAAAATTCTACGAGCCAAAGCACGTAGAATTTTCAGGCAGAGTAGAAAAGATTCTTGGACCCAATATATCTCAACAATATCTAGGACAACGCCTCCATCTATTGTTTGGAAAAACCTTCGCTTTTTTTTGGTTCTAGCTCACCTAATTTATTGATGGGACTTAAGCAGACAAACGGGGTAATATTATCTGATTGTGCCGATATTTTAAATCTTTTAGGGTCATCTCTTGCAAGCTTTTCTTCTTCTACCGCCTACAGCAGTGACTTTTGTAAGTACAAAAATAGAATTGAAGCAGTCCCGTTCACCGTCAACCCATCTGGAGAATCTACTTTGAATTGTCTTTTTACTTTGCATGAGCTAGAATCTGCATTATCGTCTACCACAGATTCAGCTCCCGATACTGGCAACATTGTTTACTCGATGATTAAAAATCTTCCAACGTCAGGTAGGCTTTCTCTCCTCGAGATATACAACCGTATATTTGAGGAGCATACTTTTCCTGACGCTTGGTTGGAAGCAGTAGTAATTCCTATTCTTAAGCCAGGTAAAGATAAAACTGATCCAAGTAGTTATCCTCCGATTTCTCTTACCAGCGTCCTTTGCAAGCAGTTAGAAAAAAAATGGTAAATCGTCGTCTGGTCTGGTACTGTATGTGCCTGTCACCTCTGGTAGCTAAAAAGGCAATAACGAAGTAAATGCTTAGGTTAGGAATAATTCTAAATAGAAAGGATAAGGAAATTGCTCACCTTACTTCTTCCTCTTGTTAGATTTCCCCCTTAGCCAAGTCTTTTTGAGTCTGCAGTGTCGCACAAAGGAATCACAGAGCCGGGACTGTAAAACGGCGGTAGCGATGTTTGACATTGGACTGGCCTATCAGTTGAATATCAGGAGCTGTCTAGTAGTGCTATTTCTTCCTTTTGTCACCAGATAGCAGCAGCTCCCAGTAGTCAATTTAATTGAGCAATTAGGATAGGTAATGGAAGGTATATTTAATTTTAAGCGCGAACATACTCCCCACCTAAATAAAGGAGTTATTTAAGTTATAAGTGTTAAGTATCGAAAAACAAAAAAACTAAAAGGTTACCTTGAACTGAATGATGATACCCAACACATCAAAAGAAAAATGAAAATGTTTACTTGTACTTGGCAGTACAAACATAATTGTCAACCCATAAGGGGTGTCTACTTAGCAACTAACACAAAAAACCTAAGTGGAGGTATAAAACTCAAAACTAAACTTAAAGTTCTTGAAAAATGAGAACAAAAAAACACTACTTTGTTGGTAAAGGGACCAACTTAGACACTGGTCTCCGAAGTGTACCAGCAGCAGTACGAATGGAAGTGACCCTTACAATTCCATCGTGTCCTGGAAAGGTTTCAATAATTCTTTCTAACTTCCAGCGAAGTGGCGTTGAGTTAGCTTCTTTTATTAATACCAAGTCTCCACACTTTAAATTGTTAGACTGCTGAGTCCACTTTGATCTAGGAAGAAGAGTATGAAGGTACTCCTGACTCCATCTCTTCCATATATGTTGACTCATTTTCTTAACCAATCTCCAGCGATCAAGTCTATTTTGAGGAATATCTAATAAGTTTTCTTCCAGCAGACCCACTATGGGGCTCCCCACTAAGAAATGACCGGGAGTTAAAGCGTCGAATTCTTGAGGATCTGTAGACAATGCACACATTGGTCTAGAATTTAACATAGCCTCCACTTTAATAAATAGAGTCTTTAGCTCTTCCCAGGTAAGAACCTGCACTCCAATTACACTCCGCAAGTGCTGTTTGCAGGAGCGTATACCTCTCTCCCACAATCCTCCAAATGTAGGACCCGCGGGGGGACTGAAAGACCATGTCACACCCCGTGTAGAGCAGGCATCCAAAAAACTTTCTTCTGAGGAAATCTCCTTCAAATATTTGTAGAGTCCTGTCAGATATCTATTTGCTCCAAGAAAATTCGTTCCTTGATCCGAATAAATTTTTTGGCAGTGCCCTCTTCTGCCCATCAACCTATCCAGTGCAGCTAAAAATGAGCTGCTTGTTAAATCAGAAACACTTTCTAAGTGAACTGCTTTCGTAGCTAAACATATAAATAAAGCTAGGTAGCACTTGTGAATTTTTGCATTCCTTCTTTTACTTTCTTTTATGTAGAAAGGTCCACCTAAATCCACTCCACAGTTTAAGAAGGGACGTTCCAATTTCACTCTCACATCGGGCAAGTCACCCGTAATAGGTTGAAAGGACTGTGCTTTTAATTTTACACACACCAAACATTGTTTTATTCTTGCTCTGATCACATTTCTAATTCCTAGAATCCAAAATCTACGTGTCACTAGCGATTGCAGTGCACGGGGTCCTGCATGAAGATAGCAGTTGTGAAAATAATCCACTATTAAATTCACCAAATGATGTTTTTAGGCAACAAAAGAGGATGTTTAGAAAGAGCAGGGAGGTCAGAGTGACGTAACCTACCCCCCACCCTCAACACACCCCGATCGTCAATAAAAGGGGTTAAGGATGATAAGTATTTTGAACAAGATTGTTTGTTCGATAATGCATTCATCTCAGAATGAAATTCCTGTTTTTGTACACCTTTAACTAAAAATTCCATGGAATTCTGCAGTTCTAAAACTGTAATGGATCCTCTTTTCCTGGAGGCCTGAGGTACTCTCAAATTATGTACAAAACGAAGTACATAACCTGTAGAACGTTGCAGCTTAAGAAGAGAAGAAAAACGATTAATAAAGTCGTCCAAAAAAGGATTCGTTGAACTCACAAGTGAAACATAGGAGAGCTCCTTTGTTTCTGGAACCTTCTGCAGGAGAGAAGGTGTCTTTTTTGGCCAATCACAAGAATCTAATGATAACCAATCAGGTCCTTCAAACCACTTAACGTTATCCACGAGATCCGAATGTTTCATGCAAACGATTTAATTGTGATAAATCATGAATAACTGTACACAAATTTGGGCGAAAATCTTTCTCGCGATTTATAAAATCGTCTATCATAATAGTCTATTATTCATTTTAATTTAAAAACTGATAATTGTTAGCAACACTACAAAATACACTAATTTTGGTTTTGTTCAAACACTTTCCAATACTCAACAAAACTGCTACTGTAGTTTAGGCTTAGGCGCTAGAATTATTAATAGAGCAAAATACGAATAGAGGAACACATCACAAATTAGGTAAATGCACGTTTCTACTAACTCATTGCATCTTACCGTTACATGAAATGGTAATGGGCACTCTAACTATGGCGTATTTACGCATGTTTTTCTTTGAGCCAAGGACAGTAATTTGGTCCATTTTTTATCCAAAATATTGATAAAATCGTCACCAAAAAAATGCATTTTCAGGTGCATAACTATGTATCATATTATACATAAAAGTATAATATGTTTAGGACATATTAAACTTCATCATATATGCAGTTTAAATTATTTATTTAAATAAATAAATAAATAAATAAAGTCATTTATCACTTGGCAAATGACATAGTTTTTTGCAATTTATAATTATTATTTAGTGTTATTTTTTTCACAAGAAATAATCATAATATTGATTTTATATTTGAAAAACTACTTTATTTGAAAAAATATATCTGCTGTTGCTGCTGCTGCTGCTGCTGCTGCTGCTGCTTTTTATACATTCTTTAATTGTAGAAAAACGAGAGTTAATGCATGTATATTTGTAGCTTATACTACTGATGCATAATTAAAAAAAACTCTTTTACAATACCATTTATTTTAATTAAATTCTATTAAATCTAATAAAAATATAAATATTACATCTCGTTTTCGGAATACAAGTTTTGATAGTTCTTACAATTGAACTATGACAACTTAGAAATGCACTTTGTTGTGGGCGTCAAATTTAGTTTACGTGTGTCTACAAATGCATCTGTTCTACTTAACTTTTATACGTTGAAATAGGTACTATGCATTAAACTAACAAACTTCGATTAGGACATCGCCCTATTTCATATTTCCCATTTTAATGGTATGTTATTTGATCAGCTGATTACTTAAACATATGTTTATTAACTGAGATAGTTCCTTGGATTATTAATCCAACACATACAATAGATGAATGCAGCACATACAACTGATGAAACTAAATGAAGTCTTGGTTTTAAAAGCTTTTTAAATAGATTAGTTTCAAAAAAGTAGTATTTCATATTATACAAATGGCAACAGAAATAACAACTGTACATAACGCCAGACATTCACGTCAAGGTTTGTTTACTTTCTTATCTCCAAGTTTACATGGTTAAACAATTTAAAAATTATCTAATTTTTGAAACATACCGGTGTACAAACATAACTTTTTCATTTATTATGGAAAGAATACTCCAAGTTGGTTGTCTGGAAGCACTGTTAACACATATTTGATTCGTTTGTTATAACTATCAAATTTGATAATTAAGGTAAGAAATATTATTTACAAATTATGGTTTGTGTTCAACAACATTTAGGAGTAGAAAGTTCATACGTACAATGCCTGAATGGCTTCCAGTTATTGGAAACTCTTCCTTTTATTGCTTTGTTAATACAAATCATAAAACGAATTATAATTTACAATTTTTAAAAACGATTGATTAATCTACAATGAACATAAAAGGTTCAAGCATGATAAAAAATGGAGAAACGTTTTTTATACTTTTTATTGATATGGCTTTATTAAAAAAAAAAATGACATCATATAAAAAAGTGAAATTTATTTGTGATATTAATAACTTATTCGTGTGAAATTTATTATCGAAATAATGCAGAGTTTTAGTTATATTTCTAATTTAAGCACATCGAAAACTGTGCTGAATGTTTTTTTATAAGTTTTTATCATAAACCTATTCATCAAGTCTTATGTTCTAGTTGCACGTTTAAGTTATGTGCTTACTTACTCTCAAAACCACGTGTATTATTTTATATACAAAAACGATGTTGCATTTTTCGTATAAATAATAATAATAATAATGAACATTAATAATACAATATTGTTCAGCCCAAACGACGGAATTGGTTTAGTGTTATTTTTTTTACGAAGTTTAATTTTTGATTTAATTTTTAATTTTAAAATATTAACTCAAATGGCATTATAAATTAGCAAATAATATTACATTTAATAATAAGAAATTAAACTATATGAACATCTACTGAAAATTGTTTAATAAAAGCTAAATATAAATTATGCATAAGTAAATTTAAAATTCTAATAAATTAATGTTAATTTTCACACAATGAACACTTCTACAAAACCGTACCAAATAATTAGAGCACGTTTTGTAGTCTTTCTGCATTATCATTTTCCCTTGTCAAATAGTACCACCAAAAATTATTTTTTTATGATTTAATTTTATAAAAAAGGATTTTGTTGAGCATAAGTTTATAAAATGTCCAATAAATAATTTATATCGAATCATTAATACTAACAAATAAGAGATACTGCCTACCGTTTTATTTTAATTACAATAATTTATTCGAAGACACACAATATAACCTGAAACTTAAGTTAAATACAAACAGCTGATCGTTACGAATTAATATTAACCATCTGATCTGATGTTCGGGGAGTTTTTTCTTGCACTAGAACGTCCTGATAAAGTTTTGACATATACACATTTGACTGCATAACGTTTTGACCGTATAAAGTTTTGATTGCATAACGTTTTGACCGTATAAAGTTTTGATTGCATAACGTTTTGACCGTGTAAAGTTTTGATTGCATAACGTTATGACCATATAAAGTTTTTACTGCATAAAGTTTTGACCGTATAGAGTTTTGACCGTATAAAGCTTTGCCATATAAAGTTTGGACTGCATAACGTTTTGACCGTCTAAAGTTTTGATAGTATAAAGTTTGACCGTATAACGTTTTCACCGTATAAAGTTTCATCGTATAAACTTTTGACCGTATAAAGTTTTGACGTATACAGTTTTGACCGTGTAAAGTTTGACCGTATAAAATTAACCGTATTACGTTTTGACGTATACAGTTTTTGACCGTTTAAAATTTTGACCTATGAAGTTTTGAAGTGTGAATCAATAGACGTGGCCGTATTTACGGTAACTGCTTTGAACATCGAAAATTCTAAACTAACCCTTTTTTAAACGTCTGTCAAAATAACTTTATGAATTCGCTTCCAAACTACAAATGGCTACATGAAGTGTTTTACAATTCAGTTTTAATGGGTTTCGTTTTCGCTCGATGTTTTCTGTAATCCTTAACATATATTTAACTAATATAATTTAAAGATAATATTTCAGTTTATTACATATTTTAAACAGTATAAAATTTTCTGTACAATAACATTGTGTTTGAAATAATTTATAAAATATTTTTTTAACAATATAATAACTTTGTGACCATATAATGTTTTGAAGTTTACAATTTTTGACGTATAAAGTTTTTGACCGTATAAAGTTTTTACGTATAAAGTTTTTGATCGTATAAAGTTTTGATGTATACAGTTTTTGGCCGTTTATAGTTTTTTGACGCATAAAGTTTTGACCATATAAAATAATTTCAGTAAATAATAGTACAATATTTGTTGTACTATGTACCTATGTATTAATAACGTTAATTGTTATACAATTATTTTGCTTCATACATTATACATTATACAATCAACTATATTGTACATAATATATTACATATTTGTGAACAATGCTTAAATTTATATTTTCACATGAAACAATCTATTGAATATAAGCGGTAAGTACTGGAATAACCCCGCAGGAGGTTGCAGACTACCTGCACCTATTGAGAGGATTTAGACGTCCCTCGCGTAGGTACCATAATCTAACACACACTTACACTTACAACACTACACTTACGACTTTAACACTTTACTCGTACCCTTACATTTAGAGAGGCAATTATAGCCTCAATGTGCTTTTCGGCTTAAAAAAACAATTGTTCTAATCTACTTTCGATATAATTAGATGGGCATAAAAAATGAAACGGAATTTTCTGAAACAATCGCAATGTTCGACTGGGCAGAGTACACAGTGTTTGGCACGATGTTGGGTCTGTCTGCACTGGTTGGCCTGTACTTCGGTTGCTTCAAGAAACAGAACACTGTCGCAGAGTACATGTTGGGAGGGAAGAAGATGGGGGTGTTTCCGGTGACTATGTCATTAGTTGCAAGGTAAGTTAATTTTGCATACACATACACATAATTTTGCATTAAAAACATACACACAGTTTTTCCATGGTACATTCCTTACCTTTTTGTGAGCTTTGTGAATCACACATCAATCAAAATCGAACATATTCTGCAAGACTGTAATGGCTTAAGGAACCTGTGCCGGCTATGTGGATTATGCAGTACTTTAAAGGAAATTTTAAAAAATGATGCTTCAGCTAGAATAAAACATTTCTTAAATATATTTTATAAAATTTGGTTAAAATTTATTATTATTATTATTATTATTATTATTATTATTATTATTATTATTCCCCGCATGCTTGTGCAGACTAGTTGCACCTATTGAGAAGATTTCAACGTCCCTCGCGGTACCCGAGTCTATCACACACACCACACACCACACACCACACACCACACACACACACACTCTCTCTCTCTCTCTCTCTCTCTCTCTCACTCACACACACACACACACACACACACACACACACACACACACACACACACACACACATAAATTTACAATATTTTAAAAATTATTGTTTCCTAAAAAAATATCAACGCAAATTATTTTTTTGAATAAAATAAAGTTGAATAAAAACTATAAAACTAAAATAAAAAAGTAAAATTTAATATGTTTCTGACATAAAAAATAATAAACTTTAAATGTAACATTAAATAAAAATACTTCAGCTAAGCTCCCCTTTAACCACGCTGCCATCAGCGTACGGTTTAATCTTAGAACCGTAATATGTAAAACTAAACAAACAATTTTGTTTACATAAAATATTAAATTCAAAAAATGTGTATTGCCTTATCTATTACATTACTATATTCTTATTATACGAAGTAAATAACATTTCATAACTAAGCTTTATACTGAAGATAGTTTCATTATATGGAGTCAGATGGAGTCAAGTAATATTAAAAGTCACGTTATCAAATTTGATTATACAATTAACTTTATTAATCTGTCCGGTGTTCAGCCATGTTTCAGGTATCGCATTGTTGGGTATTCCTGCAGAAGTGTACACATATGGTACGCAGTATTCCGCTTCTATATATTCCATCGCCGTTTGTGGGATTGTAAGTTTGGCAATAGTACTGCCTGTGTTTTACAAACTGCAGCTGCAATCCCCATACGAGGTAAAATCAGTAGGCATTCTGGAAAACAATGTAGTTTTATTGGGATAAAATTGTTATGAATTATTTAAAATCCTTTAAAAATTATTCTTTTCTAAAAAAAACTTAGTAATA
>JAJIZJ010000233.1:0-41620 GCA_022606455.1 Callitettix versicolor | reverse complement strand
GCTATTGACCGAACCAGAATTGCTGTTGTTAAAAATGTTCTAATTAATTTCACGGTGTATAATAGGAACAAATCAACTGTAACGCATATGTCGTGCATTAAAATCTCCATGTTATTTGAATTTCAAAAGTTTTGAAGTAAAAACTTAGGCGACAGCCCAGCAAGTTAATAATTTACTGCAAAAAGTTTACAAATATAAAATATGTAATTATTATGTCACTTTCATAAAAAAAATATTGTAATTAGTTCGCTTTATTGAGTATAATACAATTGTAAATAATTAGGTTAAATTCCTTAACGTTTCTAATAAATATTGATAATTATTTTTAATTAAAGGGATAATTTTTCCAACGGATATAAATATAAGTATGTTTTTTAATAAGTAGCTGTCAATAGCTTAGAACATATAAAATAATTTACACGTATGTCATGATCAGTCGTTTTACAGAGTTCGTTATTGACAGAAAAGGATATCCGTTGTACTGAAAAAGATACTGGTATTTATTCAAGGACCTAATAATATTGATATTTTGCATAAAAAGAATTTAGCATAAATTATTTACTTTAGGTCTTTGTAAAAAGAGCTGTTTGATTGGCATTATTTCATATTCAACACAGTTTTAAAACTAAATTGTTATAATAAACGCAGTACGCAAGTCATTTCGGTATGAAATTAAATTAAAAAATATATATTTTAAAAAGATTTAAAACATTTGAAAGAATGTTTACGGTTACCAAGTTTATCTGTGCCATTTCTGATATTCTTGTAATTAATTTAACGTTTATATTATATTTACTGTTTTATAATATTTCTGTTAAAAATTAAATTCAATAGTTTTGAGCGATTGAGCTGCGTGCAGGGGTTTCTTAATAAATTCAAATTTTATAATTAAGGTTTTTTAAAGTATTATATTTTCATCCTTAATCACACTTGTTTTTACAGACAATATCTTGCTGGAGCTATTAGTTACTATATAAGTTATGGCTTTGATATTTATAAACAAATTTTTACTTTTTCATAAAGCACTTTGTATGAATTATTTTACAAAATATCAATTCGTACTAAAATCCATTTTTACATATAAAACTTAATTCATAATTAGTATTAAGGCAGTTTCAGTTTTACAAAAACACTACAAGAGACTGTCATAGGTATTAGTAAAATAAGTGTTGATATCGCGTTTCAATAATATTGGAACAAATGAAAGATCTATTTCAATTTTATAGTTTTAGGCTTTGGACTTACCATGATGAAAATCCTAACAGTTTACTTAGTGCTGAAAATTATTTATTCATTGTAGTGTTATACCATAATGTACAGTTATATAAATTATTGGTTATTTTCAGAAACAAATGTTGTTAGCGAAGTTATTGGTTGCTGTAAGCACAAGCCTTGCCTTGGCTGGCGGTGAGTGTTTTGTCATTTCTGATATAGTTCAGTAAAGTAATGCTAGGGTTTAATAAGACTTAATGCAAAATAAAAAAATCGAATATTTGTAAAAGCCTGCTTATTAGAAAACGTAATCGGTCGTCTGTAGGATAAAGGATATTCAGCTGTTCTACAGTTTGTAAAATTAACAGCTGATACAGTACATAACATAGTACAGTTATGGTTGACAAAACTTTAATTGCGCGCTCAACTTTGACAAGTGCAAAGTTGTACTAGTCCTGCACAAAACATTGGTCTGTGCAATCGTAATTATAAGCAAAGGAGAAATTTCTAGACTATAAAAACATGAAATAATTCTTTTATTACCAATATTTAGCTAATAATGGACTTTCTTTTTTCAAGTGTAACAAAGGATCATTAAAGTAAGATTCATACTGGTAATTAGGGTTCTCTTTCAATATGTATTGACCTATTGATTGGACAATGAAAGTCACGATCGCCATTGTAAATGAAAGTGAAATTAAACGCCACCAGCTGTAAGAAATTTTATAAAACATACAGGCAAAGAATTTTTTTTTAATTTTCTTTATTTCGTACAACAAATAGTTTTCAAAATTATGTATATATATATATATATATATATATATATATATATATGTATGTATGTATGTATATATATATATATATATATATATATATATATATATATATATATATATATGTGTGTGTGTGTGTGTGTGTGTGTGTGTTTGAGATTTTGTGTTTTGCTAAAAAGTTGTTTCAACACATAGTTCTACCGATCTGAAAAATATTATTTTAATATTGGAATTTATCTTTAAACAACTAATCATCTTTCATTTTAAAAATCAAGTTTTATAAAAACATCAATCATTTTTCCTTCATTAATGTATTAAATTTATTAATAATAACACATATTTCTTAACAAAAATCGTTTTACCTACTTGGTTAAGTTTATTTTTCACATTTTTCATTTATTTTTCCAAAAACATATATAATTTTGAAAAAACGTAATTTGTAAGGCTATAATTGGTATGTTGTTTTATAATAAATTTATTTCTTTTTCACATTATAAGATTTCGTAATCATTAACAGTTATTTTTCAAGATTGTCGATTATTAATTTACTTTAAATTTTATTTTACGTATTAATAAATGCATTGCTATTATGGAATCATTATTTCAGTCACTGTTAACAATTTTTTGCTGGAAAACGACCAATACTTGCATAAAGAACAACATAAAAAACATTGGTTTTCCTTTTACGCAAATCTTAAAAGAAACAAAAGCATCAAAACGAATAATTGGAGGAGAACAAATAACTTCTGAAACCACATATCCCTTCATGGCTGCTATATATGTAATGTATTCGCTGCAAGTAAGTATTTATTATCAACTACTAACTGAAAGAGCAGTGTTCCAAATTATTTTGTTAACTGAGAACATTTTTGCTCAGTGGATATCCATTGAAAAATTGCCTCAACTATTACAGTAATACCAAAAAATGTGTTACTTTGAAGTTACGATTCTATATCTAGAAAGTTTTATAAAAATATTTTACTCTCCAATTATCAGCCAATAAAATCAAATCTTAGCCTGTTATAGTTAACAATTGGTATACCACTGTATACTTACCTTCTACGAGATCTGGAATGTATGTAGAACTCGCTTCGTGAGTTATGTTAATGGCACGGTATTCCAAATACGACACAGCAGTTACTTACTTCACCATTAACAAATCACAAACATCAAATCGTCCTTTACTGCAAAACAAACTATCTATAATCAATGCCTTATTAATTAATATAACAACAACTCAAAGGTTTAATTGCAGTGCACATAATTGTCCCATCAGTAGAGCAATATTACAAGTTATTGTTACATGTAATTAAATCCTAAAGAAAACAAATTTTATTTTGTGTTTTTTCAAGGGACAAGTTTTCTTTAAATTCTGCTCAGGCACAATAATTGACAGACACTATGTTCTCACTGCTGCACATTGCGTGTGTATAGAAATGGACCCTCCAAAAGCATGTGAAACACAAAGTGCGCAGAACTATTTTGTACGCGTTGGGAACATATCTTATACTCGGACTGAAATAATAAAAGATACGTTAAGGGTTAAAACTGTGTTTGTGCATCCGGAATTCAATAATACAAGGTAAGAGTACGTAAGTTATGTATTGTCATTATCGAATTTCCATTGTTAAAAGCGTTATTTAAAATGTAATTATATGATCATGTCACGCTCAGACAAGGAACTATAAAAAAATATTGGCCGTTTGTTTAAAAATTGTGCAAAAAGTTTCCTTTGTCTTCCATTTTAAAGACAAAATTTTCAAAACCAGTTAAAAATTTTTTATCAAACTGAATATGCATGAATTATATTAAACTAAGACGTTAATTTCAAAATTTTTAAATTTTGGCTTGAGAAAGTAAATGTAATTAATAGAATTCATTAATCCGTCGTCCTTTAAGTTATATGAACTTGTTATCTTTCTGAATGATTTTTAATTTAATCTTATATTGTTTAAATAAATGTTATTATTTTTTGCTAACAAATTTTTGTGTGGGGAAATCTAAACATTCATTTTTTTAAAATTACCTAATAATCGACATGTACACTTTGGTTTTATTTCTTAATCCGCTAAATAAATTCTTAACACTGAAGTACGCCCTATCACTTCTTTATATTCCTTTCTTTTAAATACTGTTTACTTTTTTCTCCAAACGGAAAATTTATAATGTACCAAAATGCGAATTTCACAATGAATTTAAATGTTGTTATTCACAGTTTTTCATAATTTAGTCACAAATCAACTAGATATATTTTTTTTTACATTACATTGAAGCACAGAACTATAATTTTTGTATCATGAAAACATTATCCGGGAACAACTACATATTTATTTCAACTCATACAATGTTAGTTTATTTATCAAGATCAATGTAACATAACTAAACTATTAAAGCTTTATGGACAGTAGGCCTCGAAATATATGTTTAATTAATCGATTGGCCACGACAGCGCTCCAATGCACTCGTAACACTTAAGAAGCCAATAAAAACTTTATTGGACATTTTAGGCTCATTGACCATGACACGGTCAAAATTATAATTGTTCTCAAGTGTCAGCCGTTCGAGCCATGTACAGTTACTTCGTACCGAATTTCTAAAGAATCTGTCAATGTGATTGACTGAAACTATGGAATAAATAAGTAAACACAAAACCGAAATGTTCAAAAGTCGAATTGAAAGAAGAAGAAGCCTCCTTTCGCTCGGTCAACTAACATTGTACTCCTGAAAATAAAGTAATATTTTCCCTTTCATTTTTCCCACTTTCTAAAACATATTTTAATATGGACAAATATAATGAGCACTGTTTGGTTACATAACTTTACAATTGAGTAAAAATAACCGACATTTTAATTTTGTTAGCATTGCATTTCAATACATTTGTTTTTTTTTTCTGTTTAGCGGCTGTCATAGGAGATTCGACGTAGCCATTTTAGAACTAAACAAACCTCTTCGGTTTACCAAGACAGTTTTCAGTGTCAGACTGCCTCAACAAGGAGTTCCGCTATTATTCGAACATTTCCCCAACATAAGATGCGTTGCCCTAGGCTATGGATATACGTCTTTTTTATCTAATGATAAAGTCAATCAACTGAAGAGCTTAAAACCAATATTTAGTGATGAATGTTCACAAGATGCTTACTTTTGTAAAGATGAATCAATATGCACTAACGCAGAAAATTCTTATACGTTATTTAATGGCGACCTTGGTGGCCCTTTGGTATGCGATGGTATAATTGTCGGTGTGACTTCGTATTTTTATGGTAAAAGATATTTTAATAAATATGTAAATACAATGTATAGTATAACATATACTAACAACGTGTTTTCGAGGATCGATAAGTCTCTGAATTGGATAATGAATATTATCCATTTGTGAAATAAAAAAAAATAACAAAAAATAAACACCTTTTATTTTATATTGTAAGATTATTCAAGTTTTTCAACAAATGTTTCTTTTCTTTCTCGTCCTTACCTTATACAACAGGCTTCTGTGTTTCAGAGAATGTCTTTTGCCAACCTTCAATTTTTTTCATATACGGAACCTGCTTAGCACTTTCACGACGACAGCCGTTTTTATACGCCATAACATTTTGTGTTATGGTAATTAACAAAAATCTCAACTATATGCGTACTTTTTCCATAAAATTGTTCTGATGTAGGCCTATGTCTATATAACATTTTATGTGATATACAACCGGAAAGATCTATGTTCTATAAATGTTACAGGTTATATCCGTGCCTCACTTGTGGTTCACGACGCATATTTGTAAGCTATTGCTACAATAGGTGTAATGTGTGTTTACTGATTCGTACACTCATAAAGTTTAAGATTTCTTCTTTGATGTCGTAGTAATATAATTGTAAAAAATAGATGTTATCATTTCAACTGTTCTTTCATTTTAGGTTAAAAATGAAGAAATTTTAACGAGCGTTTGAAAATAATTTATTTATGAAAAAAAGTTGATTGATAAAATGTAGGAATAGGGAAGTGGTGAAATTATTTGAGGCCATCAATAATAATGGTACTATGGTAAATACTAGAATAACAATAATTAAATTACAGTAATAAACTAAAAAAATATTTAACTTTGCATGAATAAAATAGCATAGTAAAGTGGACATGTGTTATTCCATGTGTCCACACATGGATGGGTGATTACACTCATCCACCCGCTCACGCACACACACACACACACACACACACACACACACTCACACAGCAACGTTAACTTCTAAAACAATAACTTTTAGATAATCCAAATAAATTACGTTTTCGTCAGAGCAAGAGGATAACTATTTTGCCGTTACCTTCCTCACTAAGCCAAGAAGAACTATGAGAGTTGCACTACATAAAGGAGAAAAGTGTGACTTTCCCTCCTTAGTGGAAAATGTAGTAATTCCTTTGCGATCCTAGTTACCAAAAAATCTCACCTGTTTCACTAAGGGCAGTCACCCTCTGGTGCGGATTAATTTAGTTCCCTATACAATAACCCGAATATACTGTAGTGTGATATCCAATATATTTTTGCAGGGTTTTAGATGTTTGTGTTCTCTTTACTTTTGTTGAAAACAACACAAGCACCTATCTCAAGTCTGTGGATTCTTTTTCCAGCCGGTTGGATATTATTTTGTGGTGGTTTAGTAATTTTATTAAACATGACAAATTTTTAATCTAAGTATATAAATTAATTTATATTTTATTTTCTATTGAAACATTTGATGTCAATATAAACTGTTATATTATATTCTTACAAATATATGATTTCTTCTTCCTGAAATATTTTTATATTACAACAAAACATAATGTCTATTACTCTAAAATTTATAAGATATATTTACACTTATAATTTTGATATGAGTTAAAGGCTGTTGTTTTAAAGTTACAGACTTTCTCATGGTAACCACATCATATAACTATACCTTACTAATTTTTTAATACCTTTCTTTTGAGGAATGGAACTTTTAATTTGATCTGTATTGCTTTAGGGTCTCTTGTTGTAATTTATTATTTCAAATTTAACTTATTTATTTCGTTACTTTATGTGTTTGAGTAATACATCAATAAGGTTTATTCACACCAAAAACTTTTAATATTTATTTTTATTTTGCTAAAATACTCTAATTAATTCCGATAAATCGGTTTTGATGAAACTTTTTGTGACTTGGTCTGCAAGGTTTTTACTTTATTTATTCTCTTTGCTCTATTACAACTTCATTTTATTTGGATAAGTATTTTACTTTACTTTATAGATTTTTTTTTCTATAATTTGGTTTTAATTACTTTACTAAATTTTCGATTCGTTATAAATTATTTTATATTAATTTATTCTTTATTTAGGTCGTTTATTTCTTAAACTTATTGCTTTATGTGATATTCAGTTATTTCTCACACTTCTATTAATTATGTTTTCGTTATTCAAAATTTATGAAATTTTTCTGTAATTTCAATTCGCTTGTAAAGTTATGCGAGTGCAGATTACCCCTTAAAGAGAATAAAAGAGATGCTAACGGTACCTGGAGCTTATTCAGCGAGATTTGGACCCGAATACAGATATTTCTCTTTTCTCTCTTCTGGTGCAACGTGGTAACCAGGTGAGACTTGTGTTGTTCCTGCATTCTCCATTGGATATCCTAGTCACTGTGATCTTACTGGGACTCAAATTCGGAATGAAGTCTTGGCGGCTGACCGACTCAAATTATAATTTTTTGCGCATGTGTCTAGTTTATTTTAATTTAAGATATCTACGCTATTTTTCAATTAAAATCGCTCTTAACTTATTTTTTCAATTTTTGGTAAACTCTAAATTTGGAATAACTTTTCTAAGTTTATCTTCAATTAATTAAATTATTATATATATCGACGCCGCTTTTATTTGAATTTATTGCACTACTTTCGCTTTTTGAGAGTAGGTAGGCCGCCACTTGGGCACAAAATCTGTCGACATCAATAGACGCCATGCTGTGACGAAATGATGTGAAGTAATAGTGTGACGTCATGCTGTGACGTAGGAGTGTTACGTCATGGTGTGACGTTGTAGCGTGACGTAGGAGTTTGACGTCAGGTTGTGACGTTGGAGTGCGACGTCGGATTGTGACGTCAGGGAGTGACATCAGATTGTTAGGTCGGGATGTGACATTGGAATTCGAAGTGAGTGGTTTTAATTTGCGCATTCGTTTGTAACGTCATGTTGTGACGTTGGTGTGTGTTATTAATTAATTAAATAAATAAATGTATACTTGAAAAAACTTGTGCGTTTCTGTACAAAAAAAGTTTGCATCTTTTTCTTAGTGTCCACCTCGTGTTTACCGTCAACGGTGATGTAACATCTATATAATACCTGTAATTACTAGTTCAATTGTAGCCGCATCATAGCTAAAAAAGGCGTCCAAACTTGATGCCGATCGTAAAAGTAACAGTTCCTGTTTTACGTTAACCACTATTCTCCTGTAGTCCTCCAAAAAGCCCATCAACATACTGAGAGGTATGAGTACTGAAAAATCACCGTTATATGCATTAGGTGACATGTAATTTCCGGAACCTACCCATCCGCCATTTTTTAAGTTATTTACCCTGTACTCGGGAATGGAAATTATGTTTTCCACCGTAGTAACTATACCTAATTGTCTCGTACTATCCACTTCGTTGCCGGCTATCTCGTATCAAATGTTGTCAAATATAAGCGCCACTCCGTTGTTAACCAAGTCCACTTTAGCCTTAGAGCCATCTTGTATTCTTCCGGTCAACATGCCCCCAATGTAAAGCATACTTTCTTGCTGTAACGTCATAACGTCCTGTTGGTTAAAGTTATGCGGACGATGCGTACGGTTAAGGTAATAATATTCTTTACCCGTGATTGTATTATCGTACACAGGTTGTCATTCGAGCGCCAGCATACCCATTATTTCGGGACAAATTTAAAGCGTAGAGACCGTAAAAAAGTAAAATCCTAGGTGTTGACACTCTCGTGTTTGTCCGCGGACTAACGTTGTGTCTGTAAATTTCCCGGATAAACACGAGACCCATTTATTAAAGCCGTCGTCATAAATGCAATCTAATCGAAATAGTTTCGTATCTGAAATCCACAAAGTCACCATTCTGATCCCTCAAGCTCACCGTAAGATTATGAATCGATTTCACGTTGACTGGTAAATATATTACCATTCGTGGAATCTCGATAATCTTGTAACCCGGTGGTACTTGAGGGTAAAATTCGTGTATAACGTGATTCTCTACACCGTTTTGAAACGATCCCGAGGCTACGTTACATTCTATTTGTATTACACTGACCTTGATAATATCCACCGGCAGGTCGAAAACGTGCACACGGCTGGGCTCCAGAATTTTCTTTTCAAAACAATGTAAAGTGCCGACAGTACGTTCACCGCTGAAATCTAACTCCTCCGAATAAGATATCTCTAATTTTAGCCTGTTATTATTAGGTTTTAAGAGAACACAATTTCCGGATCCAGCTACGATTTAATGTACGTTTCAATATCGTCGATTTCATACGAGTTTAACGTCTACTACCGTAACGAGTTCAGTATCTTCATCGTCGTCAGTACCTACGTGATCGGAAAGTTTTGTTTCTGGACGAATCCGGTTTTAAAGAAATTTCCCTGATAGCAGTAGCAGTAGGATGAACATGTTCGTCCACGCCAGTATCTTCGGACGAATGTACATGCGGTTTCACAGAAATTTCATTAGTAGCACCAGGAGCAGCAAATTCAGCATTAGTAGCGAATGAATGTTTTTTTTTTGTCCTTTTTCTTAGTAATACACAAATTTTCAAATCGTAAAACGATCGTTTATCTCTGCTGCTGCCCTTCTTCACAAATCGAAATTCATTATTTACACCGTAGTTGATATTTGGGATAGAATTGTACATAGCTAAATCGACTAAACCGATTACCCACTGACATCATCGTTGGACACGTCGATCGCCGGAAGTGGACACGTCGACAAGAAAGAGAGGAAGTGTTTCCACTCAAACATATGGACATGACGTCAGAAACTTTAGACACATATGTCCACGAACGACTGAGTTGAAACGTTGATATCTGGTGTAATTATAGTGAATATTAGCGGTGGTTCCAAAATACCTTAACAACTCTATCGGTGGTCTCAGATTACCAAAACTGTAAAATACTCTACGGCATCGCCCTTCTTTTTATAACATACTTAATGTGTTCCGTCGCCTGACACGGTGTCCAAGTTCATGATTGCCGATTTGTTTTTGAAAGGTTTACGCGGTAACGTGTCTCGCATAAAGACACCGCGGAATGAGGCCACGCCCAATCCCTTCGCATACCTTTCCAAATCCAAATTTTTCAAAGGCCTATTTGGCATCGAACTGATAATTTTTTTTTCTACAAGTTCTACGCTTGCCGCCGCCCTCTTTCTTCTTGTACGGTCCTAGATAAATACCTTTGCCTCTTAAACTGGTTATAAGTTGGTTAAGATTGTGTCGTTTTCGAACCGTCGCTGCCGCTACCAACCTCTTCTTCTTCTTTTTCCCTCCTCCTAATTTCGCTTTCGCTTTCATAGTAGCCGCTATGGCGAGTGCGGTCGCACGTTCGCTCAACGAGGCGTCACTCGCTTCAACACGGTTCCACGCTTTTACCGCTAATATATTGTTCACCTCACTACGCCTCTGTGAATCGCTGTAACGGCTGTACGCGATATCGTGTTCTTTGTACGCTTCCTCCAAAGGATTTATACCTTTATCGCCTCGAGCCAATCTCTTACCTAATTTAGTCCCCGGACCGCAGCAGTTGTACGTAGTTATATGTAGTTCGACAGGTAGTAAATCGATAGCATTGTTTACAGCGCACGAAATCAAACCAGGACCTTTCCTAATCACTCTTCTTTTACGACTGACACGTGTTGCACGTTTACCTACCATTTTAACACCAAACAATAATTACTATAACAAAGTGTTTAAGTAGAAGAAGAAAATTTCGATTAATATTTATTCCTCCCACACTTGGCGCCAATGGGATAAAAGATTCTGTTTAGGGTCATCGTGACTGTACCGCTTCCTTATTTCCTTACCCAAAGAGAATAGTTCTTTGTGAATATTACTCGTCATACCAATCATTGATTTATTAATCGCTATTTTTACAGCTTCGGTTATCTGATTGTAAGTCATCTAAGGGTCGTCGTTATCGCTCGACCCTATTCCCATATTCCTGATAGGCTAATATTCAGCATCAAAGTATCTCTTAACACGTCCGCCGTTTAATGTGTTAAAGGCAACCCACATTTTAATGTTTTCCTCTTGTTTGTGTAATTGCTCGACATTGACAGCGTCCATAGGCTCCACACCTGCAGGTACATTTGTGATTCTTTTACTATTATCGTTGAACATATCACCTGTCGGCAGTCGAGTAATAAAAAGCGTATTTTGCGTAAGAAAATCTAAATTGACAGCGTCTTTAGCTAGTACAGTTTCTGCTACGTGACCGAGACGTTTCTTCTGTATATACCAACTGTTACCGTTTGTACTGCTTATTACGCGATTGTCCACGTACGATTATGTAACAGCATCATTTTTAGCTGTAGGTGTTTTAACGTTACTAATAACCGAACCGCCGGCGTCAAATTTTCCCCCACCACCACCACTACCATCTTTCACGAGCATATTTTATTTCGCATACCGGATGTTAACCGCATTTCCGTCCAATTGTGGCGGGCCTACATTACGTAATCAAAAATTTTGAAATTAATAACTGTCTACTAGTTTAATGGCGATTAAAGATTCTAAATACTGTTTAGTCACGGCGTCATCGACTGCTGTCGGTCTGGCTAGACCGCCTAAAGGAATATTTTTCGCGTGATATTTCGCAAACACCGGGTCGAATGTTAAACACCGTTTCTCCATAGTAACTAGATTTACGGCCGAAACAGGGAAGTCAGGCGTGAGGACATTACGCATCGCTTTGTTTTTCATATCGTAATCTCCGTCCGATGTTAGGGTGAAACCGACCCCTGGAGGTCCTCGTCGGGCCGCATTTTCGCCGATTCCGCTACTATAACGTCCAAAATTGTTAACACTCATTTTATCAATGTTCGTATTTTTCTATTTCCTAAACCTTTTATAAACCCTGCCACTTTGAGTTCTTGTATAATAGACGCTATTTCGTTTGCGTGACCCGTGTGACCTGCGTCGTGGGACATCAGCAAAAGTCTCAATCGGTCACACAATTCGTTAGGATCGTCCCAATAAGCGTACTGGTTGAAACCTTGTCCTTGTATTTTTGGAGGTGGGCCTTTGTCTGTAAGCAGATATTTTTATACGTAACAGTGTCGTCCGTTGTGTATTCTTCGGGACTCTTCAAAAAGAGTCGTTTGTATAGTCCGGGCGTACCTTTATAGCAACACCATCGATAATTATGGCGTCATCCGTAAATTGTATCGCCTTGGAACTGACCATTACAGAGTCGTTTTCGATACGCGAACCGCATAATTGATCGTTTTTCTTTTTCTTCGTTCTGTCGGCAATCATTTCCACCATGTATTTACGTACAAGAGGGTGTTTGAATTTTGTCATTTATCCAATCCATCGACTCTCCGCGTCCTTCAGGTGTGGCTACATAACTTGCTACTACACTGCTCGGCGTGTCTACAGTATCATGACGGGGGGAAGAAAAACGAGACCCTTATGTTTTCGCAATCTCAGGCGTGTCTAGAAATTTCTGAAAGGAAGTTTTTCTCTTAGGTTTCTATGAAACTTGCGTCGCCATAGAAATAGAGGACAATTCTCCTTCTTCTTGTTCTTCTTGTTTTTCAGTTTTCATAAAGGGGATCCTTGCATTCTGTGACGCGTCTTTTATTCTAGTTAATTCCTTAGTGATAGGTTTGTATTGCCTGGTCAATTGTACGTCCATATCGGCACCACCGCATTTCATTTGCATATATTTCCGCTTCAATGCGTCTCTCAATTGATCGATTTCTAGTTTAGCCATATCACCGGTTAACGTCATATTGCGAAATGAATAGATACTGGAAGTTGTAGCTTTATTTATAATCACGGCAACTCTATCGATCTAAAGAAAAGTGGAATTTTTTTCGCGGACAAGAGATATTTTATAACATCAACGGCTGACGCGTATAAACATCTTCCCTCCCAACGTAATCCCCTCAAATAACTGTACATATTGTTATCAAAAAATGGGATTTTCATAGTTTACAAGTGTCAGTGAAAACAACGCTACGTTTTACGTTATCACGCCACTCCGGTATTTCGGCCACTATAAGATGATCGTCGTTCGGTGTATTTTGCATGTAATCTTTAAGTACGGATATAGGGCGAAGTTTAGATGCCGCTAAAAGATACGAATTCAATAAATGAAATTCGTCTAAATTTGCTCCTGTAAATTTATGCCATGTTTCCAAGCGATGCCGGTTCGTTACAGAATAACTGTAGCCATCATAAGACAAACCGAAATGTCCGCACTGTTCTGGCACGGTAGGTAGAGCGGCTTTAAGAAAGTCTACCGTAAACGTGCCTTGAGCTTTATTAATCACCGCCTCGAAATCTCTGCCTCTTATATTTCTTGGCAAAAGTGGGGGCAACGGACCATATTTCACATTATAACTGACGTCGAGTACGCACATTGAACCTGTAATCAGTCTGTAGGCTTCTACAGGACCGCGAATAGGTTTCGATCTTTCCGTAATAGTCACTCTTTTGCATGAGTTAGGCAAAGCGGAACCGTACTGTAACATGTCCAAGTAGGTTTCCGCCTGGTCCCCGTGACCGGGGGTGTTGGTACGACTGAAGATATGCGGAAACGGTCTGAACTGTGGGAGTAAATTTTGGGGATGGCGTACGGTACTGTTGAGCATGTGTTCGTTGTAGATTACCAGATCGAAAGGGACTCCGCTTTTTTCACTTTCTTGTAGAAATTCACACAAGTATTCCTGTTGTAAATGTGAGGAGCGCTTGCTGTCATCAGAATCACAACTGGCGGGACAGTATTACAGTAACTACCACGCCTTTTATGACGCCAGTATAGTCTGTTGAATTCGTCACCGTGTTTTCCCAAGCGGTACAATAATTACCATAAAACTGTTTCCTATCTGTGCAATACCAAGCGCAAAGATTGGATTTTGGACGCGTAAAGCGCAAAGTATTCGCATAAGGAGCTATTCATTAGAGGAAACGGAAATCCTGTTTCATGTTATAAGATTCCGCTTATCAAGCCACGAGTTGTGGGGCTTGTCGTATCCTAACCACTTCACCAGCACTTTGTTCCCTTTTGACTGCAATACTTTTTCCACGAGGTACACATCACCTACTTTGTTCTTGCTGGTTTTGTCAGCGTTAAAGCCGCTTTTCAGTATTTCACCCTTTGAGTCTTTTAAAATGTGTGTTGTAGGATTAGTGGGGACCACGGCGAAATTTGAAAAAACATCGTTCATTCAGTTCGGTTGGTAGCCTTTGGCAAAGGTTTTCTTATATTTTGATATACGCACTTTACCGTCCACATTGAATTTATATTTTCTCAACTTAACAAAAACAGCACTCTTAGCATTTACCTTCTTCAAAAGCGAGTTTTCGTGTTTTCTTGTCACTCGGCAAGGTTTCATACCTATAGTGCTGTGCACAGTGTTATTGTAAGATGGCACTACCGATTTTAGTAAATCTATCCACTCATAAGTGCCGCGAGTAGTAAATTCGCGCCACGTTTTCGTTTTTCAAAGTACGATTGAGTCTTTCGACTATGGACGCCTTCTTTTCCGCATACGTGGTGTAATGGCTTAACCGTATTTTTTCATCAGATTACTCACGTGAGTGTTGAACCACTCTTTTCTTTGATTGGTCTCAAAATGGCGCATAGGACGTTTTTCGAGGATGGGTCCCAAAGCGGCGGCTAATTCGGAGCCCGATTTTGTTTTCAACGGAACGGCTATAGCGAATTGCGACAGAAAATTTATTATTGTTAGTATGTATTTTTTGCTGCCGTTAATCTTAGAATAAGGGATCATTTCCACTAAATCCGCTTAATATAAATCGATTACACCCTTCAGCGTGACACGACGAGATTTGAAATTTCTTTATGCTTGCTTGTGTAGCTCACCGGCAATTTCACGTCTCGTGTTTATAACTGATGACTTTCTACTTTAAACAAAAGACTTTATACTTCCGAAGGGGAAAGGGGTGGCCCCAACCTTCGCCACCCCCGAATGGCATTCATTCCAAAACAAAAATACCTATTCAGTTGCTGATGCTTCCATTTTTGTTTTGCACTCTTTCTTACTGCTGCATTCACCCTTACGAGCTGTTTAGCTACGCTAGAGGGACACACACTCTTACACTCACACAGGTTTACGGAGGCTGTTAACGCCACCGCCAGTGACCTTGGGTTTACGGGAGAACTAACTCCACACCAGTGACCTTGATACAACAAAAACAACAGGAAGAAAGAGGGTAACACTTTTAATTAAATTCAAAACGTTGCACTCTCTCTCTCTCTCTCTCTCTCTCTAAATGTGTGGCTTTTTGCTACGGTGACCGTAAGGTAAGGTGTCGTAATTACCGTAGCGTTTTCTTTTACCACCTGTCACGCGGAACGTTTTTGATTCGCGGTGATCATTGGTACGTTGAATCTGCGGATTTGTGACGGTAATCGGAACAGAGTGTTCGTCGAGAACCAATTTTTTCAGTGAATCAAAATTCACAGAGCCTGAGCTGCTGAAATTCAAGGTCAGTCCTTTCACCTTGCATACGGTAACCAGTTCGTCGTATTTTGTAGACAGAACTTTGTACCCGTAGATTTGGACCACCTGATACAAATTCCGTAATATACGAACCGGGTCCGTAGTCAAGGAGCTCGTCCGTCATCTGACCTAGGTAGTCACCAGTCTCTAATTTATGTTTGCCCTCCAGGTAGAGTACAGAGTCCTTGTCATAGTAAATGGTCTGTCTGTCAAAGGCGTCCAGGAGTTCGTACAGTTTCAGTCTCGCTTGAGCCGTAGTGAAAGCCGCGAGTACAACGTTGACAGTGGGCAAGATCTCGCAATCTTCTTTCGCGTACTTCCAGCTCACTACAACCGTCTCGGCGTTCACTTCCTGTATATGATTTACACTGATTGGAGAACTTACCAGAATTTTAAATAGTTCCGTGGGCTGTTGCAGGATAGCTGCCTTCGTCTCGTTTTCGCGCTGACCAAACTTGCCCTAGAACGAATTCAGCATGGATTTGGCAGCGAGCGACGACCTTCGTTTTTCGCGATATTGGATTCGTCCAATGTAACACCTTTGTCCGTTAAATAGTCGTCAATATATCGTTTTCTGTCAGCATCATTCTTACACCAATTGGGGTAGCCGGAAGACTCTTTTTTGATTTTCAAAAACTTGTTTATAAAGTCTGTAAATAGGCCTGCACCCCATTCGAAAGTCGCCATTTCGTACTGCCATGACTCGAGCATTTCCAAAATGACGTAACCTTTTTCCACAGATTTACGTATTTTGTCCATAGTCCAAGTGCCTGTCAACGCGCGTCCGTCTACATGATGACAGTCCGAGAGATTCAAAGTCTCGGTGCAGGTGCAAAACAACACAAACATAAGTTTTTGATGCATTTTCACGGTGAGCACAGGGTAGTAGAGCTCGCGAGGTGGTATTACGGTGCACTTTAACAACCCGTCTGCCATCATACACACTGACCTACAGTCTGCTTCGCCCACGTGTATTTTGGGATGGATTATGGAGTATATTCCGTACTTGCATATCCACGGATAGAGGGAGCACTCGTCCACGTAGTGGATTTTTTCTCCTTCTTTACAGATGTGATACGTGCGCACATTAACCTTTCGACCGCCGAAAAAAGAATCACGCGGACAGGGATACTGCTGTGAGATTCCTAGAAGGCGGAGAATTAAACTAACATTCCCAAATCTCGACTATCGCCGAGACTTGGCGAGAAAGCTTAGCCGTTTTAACTTTAGTCCTCTCGGAGCGAGCGTTCAGAGTATCTGATGGGTCATCCTCCAGGGATACGTCGCGGCCGTGTGGGAAACATTTTGGGCAAACGTGCCAGTAACAGCCGTGAAACTCGTAGACAGTGTCGGTTTCGGCGTAGTAACCGTCAATTTTAATGCCTTCGATTGATCTTTCCCTACCTCTGCCGGCGTGTTCCAAATGTATACCGTTCCGCTTTTCAAACATACGTCAACCACTGCAGAGCAACATATGACTGGTTGTCAACCAAACGGTACGCGTTCTTCGGAACGATCCTTATGGTGATGGGCTTTAGAAAATTTCGAATGAAAGCCACGTTGCACGCGCTGGCGATGGTCACGGCTTCAAGGAACAGACCACTTTTCATTCCTGTACAAAAGAAGGGCGAAATTTTATGCAATCTTGTGCGAGGGTGTCCATGTCCGAATAGCAGTATTCGAATAACTCCTTCTGGAAATCGAACACGTGACCGTTACGCACTTGTTCATCGTGCCATTTGAGAAACTCCTTATGGTTTTTATCGAACATGGAGTCGGGACCGCAGTACTCGCGATCGTGAATAGGGCCTTCGTAATTTTGATTGGCCAACGTATTGAATAGATGAGGAAAGTAGCCTTTCTTCTTTTCCGGCCGTAAATCAAAGGCTTTGGGGAGTTTTGACAATGCCATGGGCATATAATTTAGGAAATCTAAAACTTTCACGTCGATTTGCATAAGGATCACCTTGGTACCGCGGGTGATCAGTTCTGGGGTAAATTTCATTTCCTCCAGCACGTATTTCAGCTGCTAATCGAACGCTTGAACATTGTGCGCGATAACGCATACCTTTTTGTACGTCTTGCGCATGTCCCTTACATAGGACATGAATCCACCGACACGGTCTTCCTTAATCACGTGTGTTCTGTTCACGCAGTAGGGTCAAATAGGCGTTACGCATATCACGCACTGCCAGCATAATTGATTCGACACGCACAGATTCACACGGTGCACTTGTGCTGTATCCAGCGTCTCGTTCTGTCTTGTCTCGAAATCGAAAAAGATAAACAGAAAGTCTCTGCTGATAGGCTTACGTGTGTTGACTAAATTCAGCACTTAAATTTTGATAGAGTTTAATGAAAAAGATGTAATTGACAATTCCTTTCTTCCGAAACGATATACTGACATATTTTCCATGTCGAAGTTAAGAGAGTTGATTTCAAAACATCTTGTGTTTACTGAACACATAAACCAAATTTTGTATTCAGTAAGTAGTGTGTGTGTGTGTGTGTGTGTGTGTGTGTGTGTGTGTGTGTGTGTGTGTGTGTGTGTGTGTGTGTGTGTGTGTGTGTGTGTGTGTGTGTGTGTGTGTGTGTGTGTGTGTGTGTGTGTGTGTGTGTGTGTGTATTTGTCAAGGTCATTGCAGTGGAGAAGTTCTCCCGTAAATTTGTGTGAGTGCTTTTTTCAAGGTCACTGGCGTGTAGTTAGCTCTCCCATAAACCTGAAATCACCGGCCTGGAGCAGGTTCTCCCTTAGAACTATGTGCGCGCGCACGCTTCTAAGGTGTACACACCAAGCAGTGGGTGTAAATTGTATGTAGTTATTCGCTAAAAAGACAAAATTAAAAAAAATAAAAATATATAAATTAAAAAAAAACAATTTGGGGACTTCAATTTTGTCATGGAGTGGTAGTCACCGGAAATAGCGATAGTTGGGGCTACTTACTTAAGGGGTTGAGCCTTCAGCTCAATCCCGGATTGTAATGTGGGCTATGGTGGCGGCACCTCAACCGCATCGTACGAAGTTTCCTACTCCGTGAAAGCACAAAGGACAATCCGATAAGCATAACGTTTTCATCTTGTACCTGCTGTATATACGACTGTAATACAACTAATAAATGCTATTGAATTTGAATTTTTGTCACATTTTATTTTCAATCACCCACCACCACCTTGTGTACAGGTGCCGGTGTCCCGACTTATTGTACCTCCTAACCTCGATGTCGCATTGCGTATAAATACGAACGTTCAACGAGGGTTCGACGAGAGTTAAAAGAGCGGTTCGACGAGGGTTGAACGAGGGGTTTTACTAGAGGTTTTACCTAACCGGCGGCGGCGAAAAGACATCCGAATGAGCGAAACAACGGTATAAATATGGCATAACACATGTACGACATTTACGTACACTATAAAGTCTTGTATGTTAGATTGACGACTACGATGACGATTATATAATTTTATCGTGCATTATAACACCGGTTGAGTGGCTCGTACACGAGACGCCTGTGGACCTCGCGATCAGTTACTGAACTCACACACACATACAAACACAAACACACACACACACACACACACACACACACACACACACACCGGTCATCAGCCGAATTTTATCTATATTCTCTCACGAAATAAGCCCGGGCATTGCCACGATGACAACAGAACCTGGTTATGTACTATAATGGTTACTTTTACCGATCGGCTACACATAAATTTCCCACGGCCCAAAGCCGACAACCGAATTTTACCGGAACATTTCCACGGTAAGTCCGGACAAAGTCCACGATGGCGACGAGGAAAGAGATGGGTGAGTGTATCGATTCGCTTATTCACCAATTTTTCCCACAGTGAGCCTGGGCAGGTTCCGTGATGGCGACAAGGAAGAAACGCGGTGATCATCGGTCAAACATACTGACGTCACACCCTGACGTCACAATTCGACGTCACTTACTGTCACGAATCTTTAATATCTCAAATCTCACTAATTTCTCCATCGTCTCCGTAGTCCAGTGGTTATAGCGTGTGCCTTATACGCACACCGTCCCCGCTTCGAACCCCGCCAGAAACGCACAACTTTTTTCAAGTATACGTTTATTTATTTAATTACTTAATAACATACAATGACGTCACAACATGACGTCACAAACTAATGCGCAAATTATAACCTCTCACATCAAATTCTAACATCACACCCATACGTCACAATCCGACGTCACTCCCTGACGTCACAACCCGACGTCACACTCCAAAGTCACAACTTCACGTCACACCATAACGTTACACCATAGCGTCACACTTAAACGTCACACCCTGACGTCACACCATAGCGTCACACTTCAACGTCACATCATGACTTTACACTCCTCCGTCACAGCATGACGTCACACCATTACGCCATATAATTGCGTCACAGCATGACGTCAGTTTGTTGTCGTCAGATTTTGTGCCCAATTGGCGGTCTGTCTACTTCCGTCTAGTATCCAACAGGCCATGACACCGATTTTGTAGCTTCTCCCAGCAGCTACCTCGAACTTTACGAACACGAGTAACACGTCCGACGCTTCTAATTTGCAAAACTGCAATGAGAATTTCTCCAACCGAATGGATGTTCCTCAATTTCTGGCGCTTGAAAAGAGAGACCAAAATTTCCCTATTCTAGTATTTTTCCCTTTCTTCAGAAACCAGTCGCTTTTTCTCTCAAAAAAAGTCGAGCACTAGTCCGTCACTTTTTCTAGCCATATACAGCTGTTTATCCATTCTAGGTAATCAACTTTTATCTCATTAACATTGATTTGCTTTAATTAAGTTTTTTTAGATATATTTAAGTTGGCATAACCATTACATGCTGTAATATCTGACGTCGATCTCACCGTACCCCTAATCTGCGGCCATTTCGCCTTTTTCGTCGATATTTTCTTAACAGCTGTTACTTTTCTTTCAATGAACTGATTTAGTCAATCGACCATTCATAATCTTTGATATTTTATTCTGCTTCCTTGGAAACTTGATTGGAAATTGTATTTCTATTAATTTCTAAGTTATTCAAGTTTTTGTTTTTGTTAATATCTCGGTCATAAGTTTAGTCTCATTAATATGCTGTTGTGCAACTATTTTGAGTTTTATCGTTTCTATTGATGCTTTAATTGTTTTTTCTTAAACTATTGCTATTTAAGGAAAACCTTATTCTTAAAATATTATTCGTACCTAAATACTAGTGCAGAAATCATCGTCAATTTTTTTTAAATTCCGCAATTTTCGAATTTTTTTCATTTTCCAGTCTTATAAAATTTTTATAAGTTCACAGTGCAGTAATAATCCGTCGGCTCATATTTTACGCCCACTTTCCGACTTAGTTTTCCTCGGCTTCCAGCGGTCCGGCAATCTTATCTTTGTTTGCTTTGTACGTCACGCGACTTTGGGCACTGTAAACTCTTCTTAATCCAGTTATACAAATAAATGTATATGTACACAAATGAAAAACAAACAAACTCACATATTTATAACTTATATATAAATATATATATATATATATATATATATATATATATATATATATATATATATATATATATATATATATATATATATAGATAGATAGATAGATTTGCCAATTCTTAAAAATTGCCTCTTTATACATATCATTCATTAGGATATGCCTCCAGAGCGAGTATTTGCCTCCGCTTCGAGTTGTGACCTCCACGGAGGCAAGAAGTCAGGTTCACAGAACTATGCATTATTTAGGTTCAGAGAACTGTGTCGTGTTATAAGCGGCGATGTTTGAATGCATTATATTCTTTGCAAACTTTAAAAAAATATGAAATATTAAGTACTGTGTTGATAAGTTTCTAATGTATTGTAAATGCGAGCAGAGTGATATTATTAATACGATACTTTATTGTATATGAATGTGTCTTAAAGTTCAATTTTCGAATGAAAAATGCGAAGTAAACTGTGCTTTATCCTAGTTAAGGTTATGTCAATGTTGATATCCATAATATATTTTGTTCATTTGTGTCTGGATTTTTCTATTAGAAAACTTAGTTTAAGGAAGAGTTGAGATGTAAAAACAGATACAAGTTTTGAAATACATTGACAATATATTGTTAGGAACAAAAATTCTGTTGAATTGGAGAAAACAGGACTGGAAGAAATATATTAGATTCATTGCAGATTTAATAAAATATGAAATATTACGTACTGTGTTGAAACGTTTCAAATATATTGCAAATGCGAGCACAGTGACATGTTAAAACGATACTTTATTGTATATGAATACGTGTTCAAATTAAATTTTTCATGTGAAAAATGCAAAGTAAAATGCTTTTCCTAGTTTGAGGTTATGCCAATATTTTTAACCATAATATATTTTGTTCATTTGTGTCTGGATTTTTCTATTAGAAAAATTAGCTTAATGAAGAATTGAGATGTAAAATCAAATACAATTTTTGAAATATATTGACAAAATATTGTTACCGACCAAAATTCTGTTGCATTGAAGAAAACAAGACTGGAAGAAAGTTAGTAAACCAATGAGTGTGTTACTATAATTTTACGATTTCACATTATTTATAACGTAGAATATTAACAATTATTGTACATGACAAATAGTTGGAGGACCAACAATCACTTTTATAATAATTACAATATAGTAATAATAGTAAACTGAAACTAATTTATCAGTAATCAATTTTTACATATCACTAAGTTATCAGTTTATTTTTAATATTAGAGTAGGCTACTTGGTTGTAACACTGGTAGATCTAGTAATATTTGCAAATATCTAAATAATATGTCTATGACTACTTACAGACCAAAGATAACTTACAACTTAGCATCATAGTATAAATATATTTCTTATATCTACTACTGTAATGGGGTGAGGTTAGACTAAAGTAGGTTTTTATGTGAAAGTGAGAATATATTTACAGAAAAGTATAAAATATTCCTAAAGCTAACAGTTACAACTTATAAATTATATGAAGCTCAGTAAGGACATAATATTTTTTATTGTCTTATTTATATGATGGATAAAAGTTAAGTTATTTGTGCATTAATATGCCTGAAGTATAATATAATTACAATATTTTTATAAAAATTAAGTAGGCCTAATATTAACCCACACAACATTTATTAAGTAACGATTTTATACAATTTTTAATATAACAATTTTGCGACACTATTATTACATTTTTAGATTACATTGTGCATGGAGGATTTACTTTGCAAATTAGTCAGTAATCAAAACAAAATATAGTTTTTATATAAAATGATGATTACTTATTATATTAGGCCTAAAGATTTTTAATTTCAAATCTATATTTCACACAAACCCATATTAGACTAGTTAGGTTAATTTTTTTTTGTCTTTCATTCATTTGCGCAAAATGACATTTTGGATTTTTACATATAGGCCTATACATTTAATTAAATTAAGTGTTTTGGCAAAAACGCATTCAAAAGTCAGCTGAGGAATAAGTATTAAATAAACATTTATAAAAAGTTAATATGGTTTAAATTAGGTAATGTATAAACTAACACTAATACTAATAAACTAATAATAAAACTAAAATAAAACTAAAACTAATACTACAGTCGTACGGTATTGAGGCTATGTCCTTTCTTAAAGAACTAGATAAACTTTAATGACTTTTACAAATTCAGTATAAAATCAAAGTTTGTAACAACACTATATTTTGATTTAATTTTGCTTTGATGTTTCCTAGGCTAATAATACATCTATAATGTAGGTCAATATACGTATATGTAAAATGTGTACATTATTATAAAAAATTAACAGTTTGGATTGCAATTGCCTCTTGGTATGTCTGACTTTTTGGAACTTTTGCAAAAATTGTGATTTTACTATTTTTGTGCTTTTAATATACGTTCTGTCATTTCGTTGAGGGATATATTAACCTCTGGAAAATTAACTTAATTGCGATAAAATATGATTTTTAGTGATATGTTACGAATCTACATTCCGACGTCCATTTTTACTATATCCTGTGATACTACTAACATCTAAGGTTAGTACGTTTAAGGAATACAAAATATATAAGTAATAAATGAGTTAACACCCAACGGATAAGTTGCGTTAAGTTACCAAGTTCTTTTTTTAAGAAAAAAATTATATTCTTTTGATTAGTAACAACATGTATTTCATTAAACACCCAACAGTGAGTCAAGTTAGGTTAAACACGCAACAGCTGAGTCGAGTTATGTTATCAAGTCCTTTAAAAAAATGTATTATTTTAATTAAGAAAATACACTTTAAATTTATCATTTTTACCATTAAAAGCATGTTACCTACTTTCGAACAGTAGTCATTTTGAGGTAATGTTGGTAACTTTTATTTTCACTTTTTTGTAACTTCTACTTGTTTCTTTAATTTTATACTAGCTGTTACCAGTTGCAGCTTTGCCTGCAATTATAATACAAGCAATAAAATTTATAGTCGATTTTCAAAATCAGAATAGGTCATTTTATTTTAATATATTTCTATTTACAATATTATACGATTTATGATTTTCGGACAAGACATATAAATATTTGCTACTCGATACTCTAAAACAGGGTCCTGTCATATTTTAATAAAATACAGTATTATTAAAAAGTCACTATTATACAGTTAAACTGGAATAGTATTGTGTTTATCTCAGATACCTAAAACGTGTTCATACCAAATTTAATCAATTGGTCCAGTAGTTAAAGTGTGATTGAATGCCAAACAAATAAACAAAAACAAACTTTCAGATATATAAAATGATTAGCTGCTACCCGTCACGGCTTTGCCTGCAATATAAATATACATCAAAGATCACCGTGTTAGGACAAACAACCGTGTCAGTTAGGTTATGGTGTATTTCTTTTTTAAAATAATGGTTTTTTTAATGCACCACCGTGTTAGTTAAGTTATGGAGTACTTTTTCAAAAAAAATTAAGGCTTTTTTGCTGCATCAGAGTATTAGGCCCAACAACCGTGTCAGTTAGGCTCTGGAGTTCTTTTTAAAAAAAATAAATAAAGGTTTTTTAATGCATCACCACGTTAGGCCTAACAACCATGTTAGTTACTTTTGGACTATTCTTTAAAAAAAATATAAAGGTTTTTCACGCATCACCGTGTTAGGCCAACCGTGACAATTTGGTTATGTATTATTCTAAAAAAAAATAAAGGTTTTTTTCACACATCACCATGATTGGCCCAACTACCGTTTCAGTTGGGATATGTCTTTAAAAAAATATAAAGGTTTTTCACGCATCACCGTGTTAGGCCTAACAACCGTGTCTGTTAGTATATGTAGTATTCTTTAGAAAAATATAAAGGTTTTTTTACGTATCACCGTGATAATCCCAACAACCGTGTCAGGATACATATTAGGCTATTTTTTAAAAAATATAAAGTTTTTTTCACGCATCACCTTGTTAGGCCTAACAACAGTGTCAGTTTGGATATGCAGTATTCTTTTAAAAAATGGATTTCTTATCACCGAAAACCCGTGTTAGACGTATTTTTATTGTTTTATCGATTTAAAACACATTACTGATTTTCACCGGGTAGAAATTTTGAGGTTATGTTTTTCACTTTTATTATCGATTTTTATTGTACTTCTCGTGCTTTCATATTTTAGATTCTTGCTTTTGGGCACATAATAAAGCATTTTAGTAACAAAAATATCGAAAAACCCAGGATATGCTACACTGCTTATTTACTATTTTTTTCATATAATGTAATTAAACAAATATATACTACCTTATAATTGGTACTCTGCGTAGGGATTTTTTTAATTTAATATTGAAAATTCATCACAAAGTAACAAATTAAAGTCAGTTTTGAAAAAAAATTCAATTAAAATATTGAAAATGTTACATTAAAAGCAATAATTTTGCAATAAATAAAACACAAATTAAGATTCTTAAAATAGGATTGAATCTATGTTCATCTCAGGTAACTAAATCTCAGGTCCAGTAAATAACTACGGTTAACACATGTTACAAAAGTAAATACTAATAGTTATTTTGGGCTGGATAAGTAGTATAATGACGTTTTGTAAAACGGGAATAGGCATATATGTATTTCAGATACTTAAACCATATTCGTACCAAATTTCGTCTCAATTGGTCCAGTGGTCAAAGCGTGATTGAATAACAAACAAACACACAAACATTCAGAAATATAATATGAATTAGATAGATTAGATTAGATAGATTTTTGATAAATTAATATTGGTTCCAATAACTCAGTTTTACTATCTCTTGTTTATTGCAATGTTTGCTTGTTAATTAATTGAGGAATATTGTATTTCTTAGCAGCTTCGGAATATTGTAAACCAGTTTTCCAGTATATTTTATAATTCCACAAGGAGAGTACCACGTGATATATTTCACAAGTGACTGGCATTAAGAAAATGTATATTAATACTTGTCCGTTTACATGTTGCCTTTTTAGTTTATTGCAGTAGGTAGCCTAATCAAAAATTACAATTGGTAAATGAAGGACCACACAAAATTGGCCTTCATGAAATTATGACCATGTGATTGGAATAAAAGTTTTTTTTTCAAAAAATGTCAAGGCATTCGTATAAACTATCATTTAATGGACTATCATGTTAGTAGGCTAGGCTATATAGAAAATATATTGTTCTGCGAGTTATTTTTTTAAGAGAAATATAAGTGTTGCAGGTTAAACTTGAGAAACCTTTCACCTACATATATTAAATTACAGAAAACATCATAAACATCACCTAGCCAAAGATATTTTGCATTTGAACATTTTTGATTTTATCAAATCGAATATGTGCCTATTTCATCCCTGTTGATCAGATTTCATTCTAGTTATAACTTGTAGTTAAGTGTTAAGTGTAAGTGTGTTTTACGTTAAATCAAGAAAAACACTTATAGCCTATTATATATATTTTATAATCTGCACTAAATGTAGTGCTGTTCTCCTATTTTGTAGTTTCAAAGTTATATATTTTGTTACGTGAAACTGAGGTGAATATTTATATTGTTGAGAAAAAAATTTTAACATTACAAAATTATCTCATCAGCAGTTTTATTATAAAAATAGAACATTAGCTATCAGTTTGATGGACAATTACAAATAGTTATCAATCTGTATACTACTGAAAAGTGTAACAATTTTAAGTTCGTAGTTAAAATTAGAGGTAATAGCTTTGTATAGTTATAATATATATTTTTTCTAGGATCAGTCGTCAATTTCTAAGAAATTGGTTTGTCATGGACAACATCCAAATACTGGAAGCTTACAACAGAAGAAACTCCTAAACGTCTACTAATTGTGCTAAAATGATATATGAAATAGTCTAATGATTATCTGAATGATATATATATATATATATAGCTATATATATATAGCAGAGAAATTGGAATTATATACATATACATGTATATATATATATATATATATATATATATATATATATATATATATATATATATATATATATATATATATATATATATATATATATATATATATATATATATATATATATATATATGTGTGTGTGTGTGTGTGTGTGTGTGTGTGTGTGTGCAAAATTTCAGTGTTTTTTTTTTAAAGAAATACCACATTTTTATTGAAAATCCACCCAAATGAAAAGAGTGATATTAAAATATTTGAGTTAATTTAAACGTTAAATTATCATACATAAACAGTTATAAAAATCATCACTAATTTTTCAGGTTTCATTAAATTTATTTTCTTAGTAACATGCTTCTTAGTAACAAAAATGGAATTTACATACAATTATTTTCGCCATTCTGTATTTTACGTTTCCTAAAATAAATGCCTTGAAATAAAGTGGCTTGTACAAAAGCATTTTTGTAAGATTTTACTTACTTAGCAGTATTTCTATTAATTTTATTTCTTTTTCACATAATAAGATCATTAACAGTTCTTTTTAAAGTTTGTCTTTTATTAATTTTGTTAAATGAATTTTACGTTTCAATAAAAGCTTTCTTATTTTCGTGTCCTAACTTCAGGCATAGTTTACGATTGCATGCCAGGAAACGATCCGCACTTACACAAAGAAAAACACAAACTTGGTTTTCCTTTTACGCAAAACTTAAAAGAAACAAAACGAATAATTGAGGAGAAAATATAACTTCTGCAACCAAATATCGCTTTATGGCTGCTATATATGTAATGGGTTCGCTGAAAATAAGTATATAGTTGCAACTACTAAATGAAAAAGCAACGTTAAAAAGTATTTCATTAATTGTGAACAAGTTATTAGCGGATATCAAATGAAAAATAGCCGTAACTCTTATAAGAATACCTAATCACCTGTTATGTTTACGTTCTGCTTCTACATCTAGAAGGATTTTTTAAATTTGATACTCCAACATATTAGCCATTAATAATATAATTCATAACTTTTCATATTTTACAACTGGTATACCAATTTATCCTTACTTTCTACTTTAAGTTTGGCACTAAAGAATAAGGTTGATCCATAATATCGAAACACCGTTTATTGTTGCCATAATAACAAATTATTGCAACGCCTGAATAACAAAATATATTTACGTGATCTTTTCAGCATTAAATAAAACTTTTATAAACGAAATATTATAAAAATATTTTATTGTTTTTATGCATCGTATGTAAAATATTTAGTAAATAACGTGAACAAAAATTATTTAGTTTTTATTAGAAACTCAATATTTGTAAAAAGTATATTGTATTATTTTCTAAATGTTCTTTTTTATAAGATTAATATTAAGGACAAAAAACGTCGTTAAAAGACAGGGTGAAGCTAATATAGTAATTACAATACCGAACCAACGATATTCATGTGAGAAGTTCAAAGGAGCAGTAGACTGACCGAGCCTGTTGACTGACCGGTCTTTGGCCACCTCGAACACGGATATACATTGAATTACATTTACAATGCATTGAATGAAGGTATCATTAATATTCGAAATGAATTGATATTAAGCATAATATTAATATTAATATAATAAGGCAGCATTAATATTAAGCACATATTCCAAATGAAAACTGTTTAAAATAAAGTTTCATTTCGATTGAACTTGAAACTTTCTATTTTAAATTATCTTAATTTTTATACAAGAGAATGAGTGCTATATATGTGAAATATCGAGTTACAAAAATTATATTTATATTACTAAAAAAATATTACTATCATATGTCAGCCGCTAAAGGAAACTGTTATTTAAGAGTACCACTGGGACAGAGTGAGAAAATGTGCGAGATTGAGTCGAATCCCCACTCCTTCTCCATCACTGTCGCTGAGTAGTAACAGTTTGTTGACTCAGCTTGGCCGACTCTATCTCACTGGACTGTTGGAGGGAGTTTGATGTGAATTCTACTACATACATGAGATATTCTCGCTCATCCCATTTATTAAGTGACGGGAATATAAGAGTCGTTATTAAACTAATATTATTTGTTTTATCGTGGAGCTCTAAGAGGATGCGTTTTTTGGTCAGTGGTAGGGTAATAACATCGTATGCAGAACTCACTAAATGTGTTAGGTTAACGGTAGTCTCAATACGACGGATCAGTTCCTTCCCCTAACATTACCAAATCATAAACATCAATTATTCAATTGCTTTTAAAACAATTATCTATACACTAATTTAACAACACACCAGAGCTTTTATTGGAATGTATATAAATGTTCACTTTATTGTTGGTTATAATTTAATCCTAAAATATAAAACCTATTTTGTCTGTTTTTTTAAGGGACTAATTTTGTTTAAACTGTGTTCTGGCGCAATAATTAACAGACGCCAAGTGCTCACAAATACTCCTTGAGTGTCTAAAAAAACGGTCCCTACAAACGGATCTGAAACGCGAAGTGTGCAAAACTATTTTGTACGAGTTGGGAACATATCTTATACTCGGACTGGAATAACAAAGGAGTCGTTAATTGTTCAAATTGTGTTCGTGCATCCGGAATTCAATAATACTAGGTAAGTGTGCGTAAGTTATGTATAAACGAAATTCCATTGTAAAATGCGTTATATAAACTGTAATTATATGTTCTTGTAACGCTCAGACTGTTACCGTTTTAACAAACTGATTATGCACGAATTATAATAATTGAATTATATTCAAATATGATGTAATTTCAAAATTTTGATATATGGTCTCTTTAAAGTCAAGATTTAAAATCAAGTTTTGGATTTGGAAAGAATTTATTTTGAATCCGTAATCCTCAGGTTATACAAAACAAATTTATCTCTATGATAAATTTTTAATTAACTCTTATTTGGTTTATGTAAATGCTATTGTTTTTTGCTAACCGATTTTGTGTGTAGTATTCTATTTTTTTTAATTGCATTATAAGCGACATATATAATTATTTTTATTTCTTCTTTTACCCGCTAAATACATTTTTAAATATGAATAATGCCGTATCATTTTGTAATTTGTTTGCTTGTTAATACATCGATATTTACGTTTTTCTCGCAACGGAAAATATTTAATGCATGAAGGAATTTATAATACGTATTATACACTGAATGAAAATCTTGTTGGTAACAGTTTTCCATATATTTAGTCATAAATCATGTAAAAATAATGTTTAATTTTTACATGACATTTAACCAGAGGACGATATATTTTAAAAGAAGCAAACATTAAGAGAGATCCACTATATATTTATTTCAACGCTTGGATTATTGGTTGAGTTATCAAGACCATTGTAGCCTAACTAAACTGGTTTAGCTTTAAGAACAGTAAAACTCGCAATATATTTTTAATTATTTTTAATTAAACGATTGGCAATATCGCGGCTCCGATGCACTCGTAACACTTACGAAGCCAATAAAAATATTTTCGACGTTTTTGGTTCATTGACCATGAAACGGTCAAAATTATAATTGTTCTTAAACTTCGGTAGTTCAGGAACTTATACAAGGTACTATTGTACCGAATTTCTAAAGAATCTGTCAATGTGATTGACTGAAACTATGGAACACACGAACGAAATGTTCCAAAGTCGAATTGAACAAAAAGAAATTTCTTTTCGCTCGGTCAACTAATATTTTACTCGTGAAGTAATATTTTCCCTTTACTTGTTTTCCCGCTTTTTAAAATATGTTATTTTAATATACACAAAAATAATCATAAGTGAGTTAGAATAAACGGCATAAATGGTTATAAGTTTATTAGTATTGTATTTCAATTCACTTGGTTTTTTACAGTTTAGACGTCGTCATTTTAGAACTAGACCAACCACTTAAGTTTACCTACACAGCTGTAAGCGTGACACTGCTATTTAACGTAAACCTTATTTTTAACATTTTATTCGTAGCTAAACTAGTGCAGAAATCATCGTCAATTTTTTCAAATTCCAAAATTATCGAATTTTTTTCATTTTCCAGTATTATAAAATTTGTATATGTTCGCAGTGCAGTAATAATCCGTCGGATCATAATTTTACCCCCTTCTTTCCGTTTTAGTTTTGTTCAGCTTTCAGCGTCCGGCAAGCTTATCTTTGTTTGCTTTGTACGTCACGCGGCCTTGGGCACTGTAAACTCTTCTAGTACAACCATTAATTTATTTAATTTTTGATGAAATGAAACAATTTCTGCCTAGTATTAACTAATGTTTAATAGTTTCAGTAAATTCCGTTTCAACACACACACACACACACACACACACACACACACACACACACACACACACACACACACACACACACACACACACACACACACACACACACACACACACACACACACACACACACACACATACAAACACACACACACACACACTAATAAATATGTAATTTAATATATATATATATATATATATATACACACACACACACACACACACACATGTACGTTTTATTTAATTTTAGAAAACGTAATCAATCCTCGGTAAGATTAAGGATGTTCAGCTCTCCTATAGCGTGTAGAAAACTTGATAAAAGACAAAGTATAACTGCGCTCAGAACTTTGCCCTGGCCAAAGTTGTACTAGTGATACACAAAACATTGTTCTGTGCAATCGTAGTTATAAGGAAAAAATACAGGACAATAAGTAATGAAATAATTCTCCTATGACTTATTTGTAGCTAACTCTCTACTTTTTTCTTTTTGATTAAAAACCGTTTAATAAGGTAAGCTTGAAACTGAAAATTAGGGAATTATTTCAATATTGAATGCCCTATTGATTAGCCAATGAAAGTTCACGCTCGCAGTTAAACACTGTCAGCTTTAAGTATCTTTATTAACATTCGTACCAAGAGGAGACTTAAGTTTTCCTTTATTTTGTAATAGAAAAAAACCTTCAATTTTATATATATATGTATGTATGTGTGTGTGTGTGTGTGTGTGTGTGTGTGTGTGTGTGTGTGTGTGTGTGTGTGTGTGTGTGTGTGTGAGTGTTTTTTTATTTTTAAGAAACATCAAATTTTTATTGAAGCTCCTCTTAAATGAAAAGAGTGTTAATTAATATTTGAATTAATATAAACTTTAAACTATCATACACACAGTAGTTGTAAAAATCTTAACTAATTTTTCGAATTTCATTAAATTTATATTTTTATTAAGGTTTTACTTGTTATGTAGTAATTTTAATAAATTTATTTCTTTTTCAAGTAATAGCATTTCGTATTCATTTACAGTTCTTTTTTAAAACTTTTGTTTATTAATTTATGTTAAATTTTATTGAACATATTATTAAATTATTGGCCAATTTTAACATAATTTATAACTTTTTATATTTTACAACTGCTATACTAATGTAATCTTACTTTCTAGTTTTTGTCAGTCACTAGAGAGTAGGTGTTGATCTATAATATCGGAACACCGTTTATTGTTGCCATATAAACCAATAACTGCAACGCCTGAATAAAAAATAACATTTACGTGATCATTTTCATTATTTTATAGACGATATATAATAAAAATATTTTATTGTTTGTTGGCATTCAGATTAAAAATATTTAGTAAATACCGTGATGAAAAATGATTTATTTTTTTAGTAGATACTCAAAATTTGTAAGAAGTATATTATCTTTGTTTAAAACGTTCATTTTTTTGTTCATATTTTATAAGATTAATATTAAGGACATAAAACGTCGTTAATAGAAAGGGTAAAGGTAATATAATAATTACAATATCGAACCTACGATGTTCATGTGAGCAGTTGAAAGGATCAGTAGACTGACCACTCTCTTTGGCCACATCGAACACGGATCTACATTGATAAAACAATTACAATTAATTGAATGAAGGAATACTTAAGCACATATTTCAAATGAAAACAATTTAAAGTAATTGTTATTCTAATTTGAACGATATATAACGTGAACCTTACTATTCCGTATTATTTTAAGTTTTATACAACAGAATAAGTGATATTTATGCAGAAATATCCAGTTATAAAAATTGTATTTATATTAATAATAAATAAACCATTACTATCATATGTCAGCCGCTAAAGACAACTATCATTGAAGAGTATCAATTGGACATAGTGAGAGAATGCGATATTGAGTTCGAATCCCCACTCTCTCACCACAGTTCCCTCCTTCTCTATACCTGAGAAATTCTCGCGTAGGAAGTTTACTAAGTGACGCGACTAAAAGAGCCGTTATTAGAATAATATTACTTGTTTTATCGAAGCACTATTAGGTAAAGAGTTGTGGTGGATAGTTCTTGGGGAATACAAACATATGCAGAACTAGCTTAGTGATTTATGTTAATTAATCGGCGGTAGTCTAAATACCATAGAACAATTTCCTTCCCCCACTACTAATAATAATCAAAAGATACAATTACCTGTTCAACTACCTCCGGACGTTTTGTTTAGGGGTGGAGGATTTATATAGGTAATAGTTGTAGACCTGGCTGGATTTAGTGATGGCAGTGCAGTTTTTAGCCTGGTAAGCATTTTTATTGTATGTGGAGAGGGAGGAGCATGGGCTTAGTGCTAGTCGAGGTTTCACTCAGTTCGCATCTCAATGAATATGAAACGAACTTAAATAATTATTATAAGTTTTTAAGTGCATATTAAAATCTTATCGTAATTAATAAAAAGTTGTTTTTTTAAAGCGACATCCTCGAAACCATACCAGAAGTTATATATATATTTTTGGTGTTTAACGTCTGACTATTGTGCACACTTGGACTAATGCAAAATTGAACCGTATTCAGTTCAGAATAAAAAATATTATAGTCAGTCAGATCAGCGACGTAGATGCGAGCTGACCTAGATTTAAATCATTTAAATTATCTTTTAATAAAATTATTTTTTCTATTATTCTACTTTTTTCATAAATAAATAAATATATATATATATATATATATATATATATATATATAAAAAAAATTTTTTTTTTTGGTAAGTAGCATTAATATAAGTAGCAAAAGCCGTTCAACAGTTACAAAATTTTGAAATTTTCAATTAAAAAAAAAATGGAGAGTATACATTTCACTTGTTATATGCTAAAAAAACCAAGTATAATAAAAACAAAAAAATACAATAAAAACCGGTATAACGTTTTAAATTATAAACATAACAAGATTCTAGATTTTATATTGTTATTATTGGCAGTGCCTTTTCCTCTATAAAGATATAAACTTGTATTTAAGGGAATTGTGCATGTTTTCGCTTGAAATGTTTCCGTGTCAGAAGAACGAAGAAGAGTGAGTGGGGTTATCTTCACTGTCAAGACCTATTTACACAACGCAGATACTTGGGATCTTCCATACATGAATTCCCTATGAATAATTCATGTCTTCCATTACCCCGCAGCAAATTGTATAACGTGCAACATCCTGTGCTTGGTAATTTACGATATTTGTATTATAAACTGTTAGGACAAAAAAACCGATCTTATTAATGAGTTTGTAAAACAGTTGGTTCTGCGTTATTGTTTGTTTATGAAAAAAATAGCATAATAGAAAAAATAATTTTATTAAAAGATAATTTAAATGATTATTTATAGGTAGGCTCGCATCTACTTCGCTGATCTGATTGACAATAATATTTTTTATTCTGAACTGGATATGGTTCATTTTTATTTACCATGAAATGAAATTTGAAAATGTAAAATTTAAACTTATATGTATAACAGGTTTAATACCTGTTAGGATTGTCTCATTTCGTGTATCATTTTTCTCGCCTTAGGTACTTTATTTCATCCGCATAAATTTGTTTGTCTTCTTCCTTTATTGTTAACCATGATTTACTTTTACAGACCAGAATTCAGGATTCAAGGACTTTTTTCTATTTCATATATTACTACGCTAAACGATCCGTTCGGTTTTTACGATAAATAAGGACCTAATTTATTGAAAATACAATAAAACAAAAACCGACTTCAAAACCGATAAAACGTGCGTAGAACTAATTCCAGTAACAGTATAAAATGTCTCCGTGAATGCGTAGCACAATGCAAACACGCGTGACAGAAACAGTTGTGTGTGTGTGTGTGTGTGTGTGTGTGTGTGTGTGTGTGTGTGTGTGTGTGTGTGTGTGTGTGTGTGTGTGTGTGTGTGTGTGTTTGTACCAAAACACCTGAATGTCAAAAAGAAATTTTTGGAAGTAATATTTTAATTATTACTTTTTCCAAATAAAATAATAATTGAGCGACTGACTTTTGAAAGCAGAATCAATAAGAAAATCTAGGCTAATTTTAAATTGAAAATATTATGTAATAAAAGAGTCTGCTTTTAGTTAACAATAAATAATGTAGCCTAATTAGGTATGTAGTATAAATTCTGATTATATTAGGTTATATTTGTAAGTTTTTCAATAAGGTGCATTTTTAAAATTCAGTTAATTTTATAGGATTTCTGTGTATTTAATAACCTAAATTTAATTAATGATATTACTTTATTAACAGGTCATACAATTACTATGTATAACAAGTAACGTCTATTTCAAAAAGAAGTTCATATTGACAAGAAATAGTAGGCCCATATGATTTTACAACAATTTATATAGAAAGATATGTACAGTAATATTAAGATGTACAGTAATTAAAAATTAGTGTATTACAGTAAATATTTACTAACCAGTGGTAGTGTTTGAATTATTTTATTTTATAAATTTTTGTTTATTTATTTTATAAAATTAGTACTTCTTTACGTTCAGTTACAGCTGAGATTTTCTTAAAAAATACCTAACCCCTTTTCCTTTTTGTTTATATACCAACAATGAAAGTTATGATTGCCATATATTTCAACTCTATTTCATAGTTTATAAAGTAGTGATAACGCTGTCAACTTCTTGTTGTACATTGTTTTATATTTCTTTCATTATTCCATACTGCGAGTGGTCGCACTGGCTCACTAGTATATTTTTATTTTTACTTCCCAATGTTTTATTTAGCCACTCACAAACATTTTCAAATCTATTTGAGCGGAAGTGATTAATGCAGTGGTCAGTATGGTGCGTCGCCGAAATGGCGTACTTCAAGGTCAAAAGTTTCGAAAAACTGACTGCGTTAAGCTTTTCTTTCCCATCAGCGTTTAATCACACCAGAGGTCCTTATTAGCCTAACCGGAATAAAGCAAAACAAAAAAATATTTGTATAATTTTCTATATTATATAATCTGCGTTATAAATAATACATGTAAACTAAAACTTCCAATAGAAAATACTGCAAACAAACATAATAAATAGCTTTTACTGAAATACCTATTTTACGATAAACCAAAACGTGGCACCAAGTTAAATCAGATGTAACAAATTTGAATTAAAGTTTACCCAGTTTGCTTGATCAATGCGTCACAGTGTTTACAATCATTTGCAATTAGCGGTCAAACTAAATGGGAGAGTGCGCAAGAGACAAAGAGAGGAAATATCGATTCGGGGAATACTAGATTAGTTGTGTTGTGACTAGCTCTGTTTAGTTTGTGATTGCATCAAAATTTGTTCTATTATTTATCTACGTTCTATCTAAAGCAGAATGAAAAATGCGCTACTTGAGCAGTAATAGCAAAAACCAAAATTGAAACCATGAAACAGCAACGAACACGCTTTGAAGAGTTACAATTTAAATCTACAGTTTATATACTCTTTCTCTCTCTCTCTCTCTCTCTCTCTCTCTCTTTCTCTTCCTCCCTCTCTCTCTCCCTGTCTCCCTTTTTCTTTATTAATCCCTCCCTCTCTCTCTCTCCTCTCTCTCTCTCTCTCTGTCTCTCTCTCCTCTCTCCCTCCTCTTCCCCCTCTCTCTCTCTCTCTCTCTCTCTCTCTCTCTCTCTCTCTCCATGTGACTGACGTGATTTGAAAAACACTCTTCAAGAAAACATCAATAATAAAAATAAATTGTTATTTACAAATTACAGTGTGTAATTTATATTAAAGTTTTTTTAGTCCACTCTGTCAGAGCGTGTAGAACATTGTTTTCAATGTTTTTCAATTAATAAAAGGATACAATCAGAAAATAATGCATTTAGCTGACATTTTGTAATATTTTTTCCAGTATTTACAGTAATATCGATATGCTATTTTAGAGTAATTACTCTGCTAAAACAATATTTATATAAAATTATTTTATAATAACAGGTAAACATAGTATAAAAATTTTAATTTAATTCTTGGTTTGCTGGTCTAACTTTGAATAATTTATTCGAAATAAAATATTTCTTAAAATAAAATGTATTTCTTAAGTAATAAATAAAGCAAGAGAAAATATAGAGAAAAGATAACCAAACCCTTTATTTTTCTACTTTTCTTTATTAATTATGAGTTAGTTAAAGATAAATAGAAAGTATTAAAATTTGGTATCACGTTTGGTGTAAAAGCAAATGATAAAACAGGTGTAGGTTTACAACAAAGTAGAGCATATATTCTGTAACTAATTACAGTTATAATTTAAAACAAAAACAAAATAATGAGGAAACAACATAATACAGAAACAATTAGGCCGGACTAAAAGACAATGGGAACGATTTAACTTTTTGTTAAATTAGATCGAGCAAGGGAATGGCAAACAAAAAGCAGATTGGATTAGGAACGTGCAGTAAAACCGGGACAAGAAATAAGCCAAGAGAAGTGTCAGTATTTGTAATTCGTATACAAACGTTTTTGTAATTCGTATTAACGTATTGGCAATAAAAATTAAGAGTTCGTTTAAGTATTGAATTCAGTATGTCCACGATAAATCTAGTTGCCAAGCTAAAATGGAAGGTATTTTCTTCCGTCAGCTGAATTTCGGCCATAAATTATGAAGTCAGTCAAAACAGATATGAAATAAATGCAATGTACGATTTCCTTTGGAAAACAAAAAACAAAACGACGGTCAGGGTTTTGTTTTAAATTTACTTAAAAACAATACAATTTAATTTGTGTGTATTTACATTTATATTTATATTTATATTTATATTTATATTTATATTTAAATTTATATTTATATTTATATTTATATTTATATTTATATTTATATTTATATTTATATTTATATTTATATTTATATTTATATTTATATTTATATTTATATTTATATTTATATTTATATTTATATTTATATTTATATTTATATTTATATTTATATTTATATTTATATTTATATTTATATTTATATTTATATTTATATTTATATTTATATTTATATTTATATTTATATTTATATTTATATTTATATTTATATTTATATTTATATTTATATTTATATTTATATTTATATTTATATTTATATTTATATTTATATTTATATTTATATTTATATTTATATTTATATTTATATTTATATTTATATTTATATTTATATTTATATTTATATTTATATTTATATTTATATTTATATTTATATTTATATTTATATTTATATTTATATTTATATTTATATTTATATTTATATTTATATTTATATTTATATTTATATTTATATTTATATTTATATTTATATTTATATTTATATTTATATTTATATTTATATTTATATTTATATTTATATTTATATTTATATTTATATTTATATTTATATTTATATTTATATTTATATTTATATTTATATTTATATTTATATTTATATTTATATTTATATTTATATTTATATTTATATTTATATTTATATTTATATTTATATTTATATTTATATTTATATTTATATTTATATTTATATTTATATTTATATTTATATTTATATTTATATTTATATTTATATTTATATTTATATTTATATTTATATTTATATTTATATTTATATTTATATTTATATTTATATTTATATTTATATTTATATTTATATTTATATTTATATTTATATTTAAAAAAATATTTTACTTAATATTTCTGTACTAACTTGAGTCATGGGTTTTAATAACTTTCATTTGAATTAAGGTTTTGCAAAATCTGACCAACACATTTCCATAAACTTGGTTGATAATTTAAGATTATTTTTTTCTTGAACCCAATTTTCGACATTATAATGATTCATACTACAAATAGGTTTTTTGACCCAAAACAATTACCAGTATTAAACCAAAAATAAAAATCATGCATGATGTTTTCAATTCATTTTTTCTTTTAATTACGATAATTTGTTCGAAAACACGAAAAATTAACATAGCTAGATTTTAACAACATAAATTTAAACGTATTACAGCCTATCAGCTGTTCAATGAAATCAGCTGATAGTAACGAATTAATTGTAAACGACGAATGAACGAAACAATTGCACTCATTACAGGGTAACTTTGTTGGAGGGTGAATCTGTACTGGGCAAGAATTTAAATCATGCAGGACCGTATATAAAATCTGCAGGTACCATAAGCTATGATTTTTTTTTGGTTTTTTAAGCTGCAGACCAGGATATCTGTCCTTCAGGACCCTGAGGACCTCCAGCTGAATAAGCTAAATAATAGACTATCCTCATTAAGGGAACCCGCCTACTAAACTAGAACCTGTGGCTTAACGAGCTACAAAACCGCATACCTCTTAATATGCCAATTTGTGCAAAACAATTACACGCTTATTTGCATACATAAAGACGGACAGACAGAGAAAGAGAGAGAGAGAGAGAGAGAGAGAGAGAGAGAGAGAGAGAGAGAGAGAGAGAGAGGAGAGAGAGAGAGACAGACAGACAGACAGATTTCATGATCCCCTGCATTTCGTATGCTTTGCGTTGGAACGAAATAAGAAAGAAAAATGATTTTTCTATTGTTAAATACGTTTCACAAATTACTTAACTGTAATTCCAAAATACAGTTAGAGGTATTCGTTATCGCCGCCACTTCGTTTGTGGGGACGATAACTTTATATTTATGTGTTACATAAATGTAACCGTTTTACTTGAGATAAGGTTATGTCTTACCTAAGACACTTTGTCTTTAAATGGGCCGTTTGAAATGGTGCTCTTTTTAGAAACGCTAATGTTAATGGGTCGATCATTATTTTCAAAGTTCAAAAGAATATCTAAAAATATTTACATTATACGACTTTCTCGTTGACGTGATAAAAGCGAATTTTTAATTATAATATTGTTTTCCTACAATTTTTAAAATTAATTTTGTTCATCTTAATCATAATTAAAATCTGCATATATTATGTTTTTTATACTACATCTTTTTTAACGTTTGACGATTTTACATCTTCTAATAAAACAATTTCATTCAAATCTACATTTTCTACTTGTAAAAAGAAATATACATATCCAGAAATTAGTAAACGCATGCAAAGTAAATTTGGAAGTAAGTTTATAAATTGGTATTGTAAATTGTAATTTGTATTGCAAGTTTGTATAGTAATGTATTCGTATTGCAAGTTTGTATTTTCATTATAAATTTTATTGTATTGTACATGTATTGTACTTTTATTGTGTTTATATTGTATTCGTATTGTATTCGCATTGTATTCGCATTGTATTCGTATTGAATTCGTATTGTATTCGTATTGTATTAGTATTGTATTCGTATTGTATTCGTATTTATATTAGCATTGTATTATTATTGCATTCGTATTGCGTTCGTATTTCGTTCGTATTGCGTTCGTATTTCGTTCATATAGCGTGCGTATTGCTTTCGTATTGCGTTCGTATTGCGTTCGTATTTCGTTCGTATTGCGTTCGTATTTCGTTCATATAGCGTGCGTATTGTTTTCGTATTGCGTTCGTATTGCGTTCGTATCGCATTCGTATCGCAATCATATCTTATTCGTATCTAATTCGTATCGTAATCGTATCGTATTCGTATTCGTATTCGAATCATATTCGTATTCTATTCGTATTGTATTCGTATGGTATTCGTATTGTATTCGTATTGTGTTCGAATTGTATTTGTATTGAATTCGTATTGTATTCGTATTATGTTCGTATTGTATTCGTATTGTATTCGTTTTGTGTTTGTATTGAATTTGTAATTTATTTATATTGTATTTGTATTGTATTTGTATTGTATTTGTATTGTATTTGTATTGTATTTGTATTGTATTTGTATTGTATTTGTATTGTATTTGTATTGTATTTGTATTGTATTCGTATTGTATTCGTATTGTATTCGTATTGTATTCGTATTGTATTCGTATTGTATTCGTATTGTATTCGTATTGTATTCGTATTGTATTCGTATTGTATTCGTATTGTATTCGTATTGTATTCGTATTGTATTCGTATTGTATTCGTATTGTATTCGTATTGTATTCGTATTGTATTCGTATTGTATTCGTATTGTATTCGTATTGTATTCGTATTGTATTCGTATTGTATTCGTATTGTATTCGTATTGTATTTGTATTGTATTTGTATTGTATTTGTATTGTATTTGTATTGTATTTGTATTGTATTTGTATTGTATTTGTATTTGTATTGTATTTGTATTATGTATTGTGTATTGTATTTGTATTGTATTTGTATTGTATTTATTTGTATTGTATTTGTATTGTATTTGTTGTATTGTATTTGTATTGTATTTGTATATTGTATTTGTATTGTGTTGTATTTGTATTGTATTTGTAT